>JAJEJO010005163.1:227810-292783 GCA_020662805.1 Glaucomys volans | reverse complement strand
TCTCTTTCTTTCCCAGAGACTACATCCAGGGGCACTAAATCACTGAGCAACATCCCCAGCTCTTTTTTTATTTTATTTTGACTCAGGATTTCACTAAATTGTCCAGGTTGGCCTTGAACTTTTGATCCTCCTACGTCAGTCTCCCAAATAATTGCCTTATTTTCAATAAAATGATATATTTCATAATCCCAGACCATCTCTTTAATTAATCAAAAATCCTAGGTGCAATGCTAGGTAGTAAGACTGTGAACAGAATAACCCCACCACTAGCCTAATAAAGCCCATAATCTAACATGGGGGGAGATAGACAAGCTATGTAATTTAGAATAGTAACAATTTTGGAATGTAATTGTTAAGTACAGGTTTGCATAAGGAATACACAAAAGAAGATTTCAGAAAATGATATCTAAATTATAAATTAAGCAGGGGTTGGTAAACTATGACCTGGGGGCCAAATCTGGCCTGCCACCTCTTTTCATATGACCCACAAGCTGAGAGTGATTTTAACATTTGTAAATAGGTGGAAAATTTCAAGAGAAATGTATTTCATGGCACATGAATATTTTACAAAATTTAAATTTGTTTCCCTCATTAAAACACAGCTATGTGTTCTGTATATATTGTCTATGGCTGGTTTCACATAACAAAGGCAAGACTGAGCAATTGCAACAAACACTGTATGGCCTGAAAAGCATAAAATGTCAGTATACATGTATGTATTTACCTGTTTGTGGTGTTGAGGATTGAACTCTGGGCCTCATGCATGCTAGAAGAGCACTCTACCACTGAGCCAGACCCTTAATTCCTTAAAAATATATATTATCTGACACTTTATAGAAGAAGTAGGCTTACCCCTTATCTAAAAGATAAGGAGTTTTCAGTTGGGAACCTGTCTATATCCTAGAGAACCTTTATCACAGTTTGAGCAAAGTAAATCTACAATTTTTATTTGATTTAATTTTTAGCAAGAAGCTCTTCATTAAAATGTTATGGCTTTAACACAGTGGTTATTAGTCTAATCTAGGTGGTAACATACACGGAGTCTGAAAACTATTCTGAGGTAAAATTTTCTCCCTAAATTGATGTGTAACTTATTCCAACTACTAATTGCTTACCTGTTCCAACTGGTCATAATTTTAAGAGCAAAATAAAAAGTTACAATGATGAATTAAAGAGTTTCACCAAATGAATTATATGCTTAGTTCCCTAAGGACCAGATTAAAAGTCTTCTGTAACTGTCTACACCATAGTTCTCCTCCATCAGCCTGTTATTAAAATGTAGAGAGTAGCATAGTATAGGGGGGAAAGTAATGGCTCTTGACAAACTATACCTGCAAGGGCACTTAATTTTGGGGGGCCCGAGTTTATTATTTGGGTGAAGACAGACTATATTACATGATCTGGTCCGTGCCAGCTCTCACTCTACACAGAACAAAAGTTGCCAAAAAGAGCACAAATCCAGAAGTATATAAAAATCAGAATATTATTTCATATCAAAAGCTATAACACTAATTTATCAAGAGCAACAATGCTAATTTTAATAATTAGAGTTGAAGGAATATACAAACCCAATGATGAATCAGAAAAGATTACAAAACACAGTCTTAAAAGATTCATTAGTTTTTTGTGTAATACCTGATCACTGGATAAGTTCCATACGCCATTGATTTTGTCATATACATGTTCTTGTGGTAATAATCTTAGTTGTTTGTTTTGAATGAGTGCACTTCTCAATTTAAAATCACGATACATTTTAGAAGTTTCATATGCTCTATAAAAAAGAAAAATGAAGGAAAGGCCCAACCAAAATGAAAATGTGTTTTTCTTAGGTTACATTTACATATCTACTAAAATGTATAGTTGTTAGTACTTATGTAATTATTCAAATAATTATTATGGTAAATTAAATTTTTTTCTTTTCAATAAGGTTTGGTAATTATACATTTTTGAAGACCTTGTCATTTTAATGTAGTATTTATACATTTTATTTCACTAACCTATTCCTTTCTTCATTTCCCTATTTTAGTCAAAGGTAGGCGGGGAGAGAGGGGGGAGGAAGAAGGAAAGGAAACTAAGAAATATATGACAGATAATGGCATAATTAAGAAATTTATAATAGAAAACTACAACTTGCCAAAAATATATGAAATATACAAAAAATTTCAGCATCAGTAATAATAAAAGAAATACAAATTAAACAATTCTTTATCCTGTTATGTTAGTCAAACTTTTCCAAAAAAATCATGGTGTATAGAACTGGTTAAAAAAAAAGACAAAACAGGGGCTGGGGTTGTGGCTCAGTGGTAGAGCATTTGCCCAGCATGAGTGAGGCACTGGGTTTGTTTCCCAGCACCACATAAAACTAAATAAACCAAATAAAGGTATTGTGTCTATCTGCACCTAAAAATATTAAAAAAAAAAACCCTCAAAACACTCTTTAGGAACAACATCCAAGTATGCGTATTTCTGTACTATAAATGATATTTTAATTCTTTAATTATCCAACTTATTGACATTGAATGAAATCTGTTTTACTTTATACTTGGTAGCTAATTTAATAGAATCTTCGGTACAAATTTTTATGAGTCTTCAGTAGTCCTTACAAGTTTTATAAATTCCTTCAAAGTGCTTATTGAATTATAATCGAAAGTGCTCTTCTAGGTATCTTCAGGATATTTGCAATAAAGTTTGGAGGAAGAGAGTGTCATACTTCTAAACTTTATCCTCTAAACCTTTATGTCATAAAATTGCCTTAAAATATCCAATAATCCCTAAATAATTACTATACCTGTGTACTGCAATGACAGAAGTAAAAAGTCTAGGACTTCCAGGAACCAAATTTGTAAATATAAATTCAAAGCGAGTGCTGTTACATTTTGTTAGTATAAAAAGAGCTTCAGTTTGACCTCGTAATTTCTGTAAAGACAAATTTATTTAAAGGTTTGTATTTGAAAAGCAATTTCTCATTTAAAGTGAAAATAAACATTAAATTCATATATCTAATTTTTTTACACTATACATATATTTCAATATGATTTTTCACACTTACAGAGTTAGCAGTCCTTGTTGTAATATTCAATATGCAGTTGTAACCGATAGCTAAAATTTAAAACCAAAGAATTTAAAGAGTATGATACAGAAAATGGAGAAAAAAACTTAAAAAAAAAACCATATATATACACATATATAACCTTAAATAGTTTTAAAAAGCAAACAGAAATAAATTTTTAAAAAATTTTTATGAAACAATTACAAATTTAAGTAAATCAAAAGAACTAGAGTGAGGTCTGCCTCTTTGAATAAACAAAAATATGGGAAAAAGGAAATTTGCTGTTATAAAACCTATACAGCATTATTCACTGAAAATATTAGCACCACTACACCAAAAGACAAAGACTAACTGAATTACTTAAAAATAGCTTTTAAAAATAAATGAAACAAATTAAAACAATGCAAGACTCTACTTTTATTAGAGCTTACATCTCCTTTCTTTGGGATTTCTTGAAATAGGTTATATACCAAGTTGTTAAAGGCAAAAAGGAAAGACAAAAAATAGTCAGTGTAAAAGCCTTAATCTTACACATGTCTAAGACACAAAGTGAACAGACTAAAAAATAATAATGGATCATTTCTTTTGCATTATGATGTCATCTGTGGTTAATCTAAGACTTCTTAAGTTTTTAGCAATTCCAGATTTCCACATATTTCATGGCAAAGATGTTTTTAGTATCAAACGCTATCATTCAAGTTCCATGACAAGGGATTTTTTCCTTAGAGTTTTGTCTTTCAAGGATACTTACAGAGATTGACTCTGGGCAATGCCAAAGAGTGCCAGATAATTCTTAAATTTGTTACTAAGAGTCTACCTAAAAGGAAACAAATAAGCAAACAAAAATTAATTAGTTTAAGTTAGGACCCATTTTTGCAGTACAGAATGAGGTATCAGCAGCAACACCTATGTACGTATTTCATACATATCTATGCTATATAAGGTATGCAATGTATGATTCAGAATTTAAGAGAAACAAAATCTGAGAGTTGTAGAAGGGACACAGGTATTCACTGTTAATAGCTTAGTTTAATTCAAACTGAGAAGATAATTTTGTCTTGTTAGAAGGTATTCTGGGGTCACAGCAGGTCACATGTGTACAACTAAGAATGGTTATGGTACAGTATAATTACAAAACTATTCACTGAAATAACTATTCACTTTTTAGCTGGGCTTGGTGGCACACACCTATAATCCCAGGGTCTCGGAGGCTAAGGCAGGAGGATCCCAAGTTAAAGGACAGCTTCAGCAACTTAGCAAGATCCTAAGCAATTTAGTGAGACCTTGTCTCAAATAAAAAATAACAAGGGCTGAGGATGTGTCTTGGTGGTTAAGTGTCCCTGGTTCAATTCCTGGTAAAACAAAACAAAACAAAGTGTTTTTCAAAGAACTCTCATATACACACTAGTCCCTGTCAACTGAGTGTTCTCTTAATAGTTCTCAATTTAATGAGCCACACACTTATATACCTAATTTTTTGTATGTGAGTTAAATAGGCTGAAGTCTGAACATCAGCTTGATGTTCTTATACTGAAGTTCTTATACAAAGTTAGATATACTTAATTTCTCAAAGTATGTCCTATTGAATAGTAATTCCTATAGATGCTCCAAGGAGAAAAAAAGTCAAATAAATCTGAGCACAGTAAACCATATGTCTTAGAAATTTATAATGTAATTAGCATATTAGGATAGCTTTGAGATATCCTGAAATAATAAAATTCATTTAACTTTGTTAAACATAACATTTCTCCATGAAATTATAGCCACAGAATTCTTTTTAAAATTTTTTTATAACTTTATTTTGTTTATTTTTTAAATGTGGTGCTGGGGATCAAATCCAGTGTCTCACACATGCTAGGCAAGTGCTCTACCACTGAGACACAACCCCAGGCCACATATCTTACTCTTTCCTCCATGAAAACTCCTAGTATGGCTAAAATCAGAAAAACTAGACCTGCATGAATACTGGAGTAAGATGGGATAGAAAAAGAGGTTCTATGAAAAATTAAAAAAAATTTTTGGCAGTATTGGGGATTGAACCCAGGACCTTACACATGCTAGGCAAGTGCTCTACCACTGAACTACACCCCCAGTTTGAAAAGGAGGTTCTAAAAATCTGAAAAGGAAGGCATTCCTCATGGGAGATTATGAAAAATTATGGACTATTTTTGACAAATAAGTCTATGAATGTGCCCAATTTCATCTGATCTTGGAAGCTAAGCAAGGTTAGACCTGGTTAGTATTTGGATGATAAAAAAAACGATGTTTGACAAATAACATGTAAGCTAGCAGGGATGGAGTGTAAGGATCACACAAGATCAAAATGATGAGGTACTCCATCTATTGGTCAGGGGTTCAGGAGACAACAGAGGGCACCCTCAATTTAGGATAACAGAAGTTTATTTGTGAAAGGACTGATCACAAAAGTATGGGTGGAGTATTAGGAACCATGGGTGAGTCAGCAGACCTGCTCCCAGCCCAGACTCAAAAGGACAAGAGGAAGGAACAATTAACATAGTCAGAAACAAACAGTGAAGACTGCCCATTTCATTCTCACACGGCTTCAATGCACAAAGCTAATCCGATAATTCCATGGCAGGGTATTTAGAGTTGAAAATGGATTAAATGTGCTAATCTTCTGGTGTTCTTATAGTTTTAAAATAGGGGCTCCTGAACTTGATCATTTTCAAACTGCATGAAAAAAAGGGAGGTAGATAGTTGGACAACAGGATTTCCCTTCCTTTTTCTACCTCCTTATCAACCAGAAGCTCTAAATACTCCAGTAAACTTTCATTTAAACAGAGTTTTTTGAAATCTGTGCAAACACACAGATTTATTTTTACTAAAATTATGATTTTAGGCACTGTGATGGAGATTTTCAACTAGGGAGGTTTTTTGTCTTTCCTCCTCCAGAATACTAATACAGGATTATGTACTCAGTGAGTACTTAATGAATGAAAAAAATGTTCTATTAATTATAGTCTTTGTATTGAAGGATGGACTGTCAAGTAAGAGTTCTTGTCAATCTGTACAAGAATGACCAAACTTCTCTTGGCTTCCTAAATTAATTCAGATTTTATCAAGTTACAGTCATCTAATGGAATTACTACTCTACTTTCAAAAGTACAAGCTGAGACTTTTTCTTGTGGCTAAGCCTTTATACTTCATCCTCACCCAGGTCTAACTGTACAAGGACACATTTCAGAAATGTTCTAAGCATTCCTTTAAGGATGGGTCCTAGTCACTACGGGCTCTGCCAGTAGCAGGTGGTGATGATAGGTTCCCCTCACACAGAAGGGCTTAGCAAGACTTGCTGTTCACATACTGTCTCACAGTAGACTAAAAGAAAGGCTCAGAGAGCTGGGTGCTATTTAGCAAGACCCTGTCTCAATAAAAAAGAAAATGAGATGGGGATGCAGCTAAGTGGTAGAGTACCACTGGGTTCAACCTGCAATACCACTCCCCCCAACCAAAGAAAGAAAGACAATCAAAAGAAAGAGGCTCAGAGAGGAAGCGGCCATCCAAAAAGGTGTTAGCATGCTCTGCCACAAGGGTTATTGTTTCTTTCCTAGGACATATTGATCCTGTTATCTCAACAAGGTATATTCCTCTTCCCATTTCTCTTCTTTCCAGTAAGAGGTTTGTTTCCCTCCCTCCTATGCTTCTTTTCCCCCAAACTTTTAAGATACAGTAAGCTGCCATTCCTCCTCCTCCCCCTCCCCTCCCCCTTCCCCTCCTTTTTCTTCTTCTTTCATTGAAAAATAGTCCTGGTTCTTTCAGGACCTGTTGATCACTGGTTCCATGAACAGCTGTTGTATGCAGCCTGGACTTTGAGTCCTAATCTTGGAAAAATTTGCTTTGGGACCACTCTAGAGTCCAGATATGGCTGTTCTTCATTGAAAGATAAGTCACAGATTTCCCAGTACTTGAGCTCACAATGCAAACTAAATTCTCTTCACGTGTCCAGCTCTAGGTGTCAATTTTAAGTACTGTGCATTACTCTGGGATTTCTTAAAAGGAAGCATGGCTCCAGGTATTACAGCTATGACCTACTTACATTCACTACCCCATATCCTTATCTAAGCAGGCATTCCCAAGGGTCAGAACTGTTCTACAACTTTTACAAATCGGGCTCCTAGATTTTAACTGTTCCACTGGATAAAATCTGATGTCAGAACCAGGACTTACTAATGGACTGAAGTTGAGAGAAACCTGTGTCCCTTGGCTACAGGTTTAATACCTACCCTTTCTTCAACTTAAGTCTGAAAAAAAATCCTGTGCACTTAACTCTTCTATTCTCACAATCACATTTACATATGATACTCTTTCATAGATTCTCCCACTAATATGAATCAACATCTGTAAATTAAACCAGAAATATAAAATACATTAGAAAATACACTCACCTCTATCTCCATTATTTCCCTTGGTATCTTCAATTGAATCTAAACAATCAATAAGGACTTCTCCAGGTCTGGTTTTCATTTGTCTAAAGTAAATATAAACGTTTTAGTGTTATAACTACAACTATATCTGCTTAAAATCCATTTAGGGGGAGAAGAGATCTATATATATAAAACAGCGGACAGTATAGATGACATTGTCGTACCAAGTGCTCATGCATTTGAAAATAAGGTCTTTAAGAATCTAGAGATCAGGGGTACCTGGAGTGACCAAGGCCACTTAAGAGTAAGCTAGAACTAGAAGGAAGGGAGCAAGATTTGGAGAACTAAAAAAGGAAAGAGAGGACAGTCCATATTTAAAGACCAGGAACAAGAAAGATTAGTGCATGTAAGAAGACAGGCCTGTATGGGGAGGAAGAAGTATTGAGAAGTAGTGAGAGAAATACAGTTGGATCACTCAGGAGAAACCAGACAATGAAGAATCTTGAATATCAGTCTGATAGGTATGGTGCTTATTCTGTGGACAGGGGAGAACCCCTAGAGGTTCCTAAGCAGAGGAAAGGACATAAGGCAATTATGGAAGGAATGTTTGAAGAACTATATGCAAAACATCTTCAGTACCTGGCAAACAATTAGGTACATGAGACAAAGGAAACAGAATGAAGAATAGTTTGCTAACTGATGGAATTCTAGATTTTCAACAAGTAAACAAACCCCCAAAGAACTAATAGACTACCAGACCTGATACAACCTTCTAATAAATTTGCCATAGAGATAACTCAATAAGTTATTCAGAATACTGATATGATCATTTCGCCTTCTACTTAAAAGTCTTTCATGTCATCCAACTGCTGAGATGCTGAAGTCCAAAATCCTCAGCTGAAGCTAACCTATATTTCTGTTTGTATAGCTAACCTATCTCTGCCACACAACCTGCCTTCTAGCCAAATAGGTTTATACCTCCAAGACTGTTTCTAATCCCCTCCCCCTACATTTTTTCTATAATATTCTCTGTCTGCACTGACAAGGTCCTAGCTATCCTCAAATTATTTCTTCTTTGAGGTCTTCCCAGGGCATACTGATCTGCTCTGTTTCTGTTCTGTTTCTATGGACCCCAGCCTTTTGTTCATTTTTTTCAGAATGTTACTTATCACATCTGTTACAGTTGTCTATGTGTTATCTCCTGCACTAAATGGGAGGGGTGCATGAGTATTGTTTCCTATTATTTTGTATTTCTAGCTATCAGCATAGTAACCAGCATATAGTAAGCATTTGGTGAAAAATTAATAAACTGAAATGTTAATGAAATGGACTTGTTTGGATTAAAAGCCCTCCAAGAAAAACAGAAAAAGTCATAGAAAGTGTGTAATACGCAATTATGGTTTGTAGTTTTACAAATTTATTTTCCTCCAACATCGTAAGGAGCCTGAGAAATATATAAATATTTCAGTTTCCCATCTAAGGAGATACTGTCCATGACAAGGAACCATAAGGAGTGGCTAGAAGTTCCATGCCATTCATCCAGGAACCTTAGCCTTAATATTTTCCAACACTCAATATCCCAATGGGAATTTTCTTCTCGGGACTTTGGGAAAGGTGGTTTCTAACCATCTTCGCTTTAAAGCATGATATTTTCCCAAAGCAGGGATTCTGTCCCTGAGATTCCAAAAGAGGGTTACTTCTTCTGGTTGATGATTTAAATGAATATTTGGATGAAGCTTAATACATACATGAAGTTTATGTACTTAGGAACTTTGAAGAATGCTCACTCCCACTCCCCTCATTTTATAGATTTGAGGTTAGAATGTTGAGGTCGTATGTCCAAAGGCCCACAATGTGTGTCATTATTACAGACCTAGTTTTAGAGCCCGGTTTCCTGAATCCCCCACCTATGTTCTTTCCACCACACGAAACTGAAATCCTTGGGTCGTCCCTGTCCCGTAGGGTTCACATTCCTGATAGGTCTCGCGGCCAGGACCCGACCGCAGATGGCGCGGGACCGATATTGCGTAATCTGGCCGCTTCCCTACTGCAGAGCGGACCTCCGGAGAGTCGCAGTAGCTGAGTACCTGGGGTCTGCAGATGCGCGCACTGCAGGCGCAAACCCCCTACCCTCGCCCCCCGCTGATAGCTGCGGAGGCACAGGTCCCGCTCGCTCCGCGGCGCCCTCTACAGGCAGCGCGTTCCTGGGGCGCCTGGGAGACTCACTGCGAGGACACGTCGAAACGAACGTCCCGGTCTTCCCAAAGCACGTCCAACACAGACATGGTGACCGGGGCCTTCGGCCACCGCTTCCCCCAGCGGTGGAGGCCCAGCAGCGTCTCGCCGCCTCCAAGGCAACGGGCCGCGTCTGTCACGACGTCTACGGCGGGCGCCGAGACCCAAGCTTCCTTGAGATAGCGCGCGCGCGCCTTCCCCTACACTGACGTCGTTAAGCCGATTTGAGGCGGGCAGGCGGGGAGGGTGCTTGACTTCTGGACGACCTTCCTCACCTCCAAACAGACATCCTTTAGCCATTCCACCTCTCCCGCTATTTCTCTACACTTTTAAGAAATTTACTTTAAACTCCAAATTCCTTACCTGGGCCCCTCCCCATCTCGCCCTGCCCACCGACCTCTCCAGTCTCACAGTCTTTAGAGGGCCCCCTTTCGGTGTCTGGAAAGTTGTTTCTCCAGATTTCTGTATGGCCGGCTCTTTGTCACTTAAGTCTCAGCTCAAATATCAACTCCAGCGGTCCCTGATCTTCCTCTACTATATTCAAGTTACGGACATGCACTGATCTATTTATTTCATCACTCTGGACAACGCCTAGCATAGAGCATGCATCCAGTAAATGAATCCAAGTGCCTTCCTTCTCTCGACACGACATTTCTCTCAATCAGTGATTTACAAAGAACGATCTGGGGTGGCGTGGGCGCCCCCACCATCATTTCAGGGGGCCCACAAGGTCACACTATATGCATGATAATAAGTGAAGATGACTTTTGCCTTTTAAACTCTCATTCAGTTGTGAATGTACAGTGAAGTTTTCCAGAGGCTGCATGATTTGTAACTGAATGTGAAAGCAAATAAAATAATCCAGCTGCCTTTTAATAAACCAGACGTTTAACAAATTTTGCAGAAATGTAATCTTGCAAATTTGGGGGGAAACGTGGCTATTAAAAAAGTTATCTATTTTAATATGTAATAAGTTTTTGTTACCTGTCCTTTCTTTTTTTCTTTCCTGTGCTGGGAATATTGAACCCAGGGCTTCAAGCATGCTAGGCAATTGTGCTGCCACTTAGGCACATTCACTGCCCTGTAATTATTTTTAAATGAATTACTAAAAAAAGTAAATATGAATAGGTATAACCGATTTTTGGGTTAAACACTAATCAGTGTCTAGGAAATGTTGTAATAAGATATTGACTCTAAAGAAGGAAATGGAGTGAGGAAGCTGACTACTTTCCCTTGACTGCAATCTTTAGGTGAGAATCAAAGTAGAGTGACCTTGGTTGTAAAGTAAAAGAATGTACTTATGAAATATCTGAAGAGGAGCTGGGGATATAACTCTGTTGGTAGAGTGCTTGCCTTGCATGCACACAGCCCTGGGTTCAATACCTGTAGGAGTGCCTGAGGATACAGAGCTCAGGCGCTTTCTCTTCCCTTAATTGGTCTGTTCAGGAGCCAATCAAGAGCCTAGCAGGAGCATGCTCGGGAGTGTAGGGGGTGGGGTGGGGGGGATGGGGGTGTTAACAACTGTTGGTAATTGTAATTAGTGAATATCTGCTATATAAGCTTGCTTGTTCCGCATTAAACCGAGCCTGGTCTTCAGAACCTGAACTCCTGGCATGGTGTTAGTACCTTCCCGCTCATCCTCCTTACCCCCAAAGGCTGCTCCTGTTCCACTTTACAACAAATACCCAGCACCACACACACACACACAAATGAAGAAATCCACCTACACAGTGGGCATGCAACTTATATATATTCCCCTGCTTGTAGGGACGTGGGCAGCCCTCCCTTGTATCCCCTCCTGTTGCTGCTGAGAAGTGCGTGAGTAATAAAATGTTCAAAACCTCTCCATTGAGTCTTCCTTTGGGATCGTGAACCGTACACTGAGGTGTTTGCAGCCCTATCACTGAACACCCATACAAACAAAAGCTGGATAAGGTTTTTAAGAGTGTAATGAGGTCCCAGGCTGGGGTTGTGGCTCAGTGGTAGAGTGCTTGCCTAGCATGTATGAGGCACTGGGTTTGATTCTCAGCACTGCATATAAAGTTGTTTATTTAGTTGTTTTCCATCAACAACTAAAAAATATTTTTAAAAATATATTTTACAAAAGAGTGTAATGAGGTCCTGAGAACAAAAGTTGGAAAATTGCAGCTTTAGATTATTATCTAGGACTCCATGACAGACTATGACAAGTACTGAGGATACTAATATGAAAGACCATGAGGAGTTTTTGTTAGGGTGAAGAGTGTAATGGAGACAAAGGAACACGTAATGAGCACATACTAAGGTGGTCCCCAATGACATGCCCTTGTATAACACCCTTCACTTGTATTTGGGTGAAACTGTAACTTGCTTCTAGCCAATAGACTATAGCTCGATAATGGGAGGTCATTCCCAAGACGATGTCATATTTGTTATAAAACTTGGTCTCAGCAGACGAGAGGGAGCCTAACTCCTTTGCTTGACTTGAAGAAGCCAGATACTACGATATGGACTGTAGTATCAAAAGTCTCACTCCTACAGGTGCAAGGAAGTGACATCTGCCAACTATGTGAATGAGCTTGAAAGCAGATCTTTTCCCAGTTGAGCATCTGATGAGGCTGTAGCCCCAGAAAATTGCTAGATTGCAGCCTGGTAAGACCTGAACTGACCCAGGTAAGCTGTGCCTGAACTTCTGACCTCCTGATATGGTAAGATAATGTCTTGTTTTAAGTTGTTAAATTTGTCATGCAGTAGTAGAAAACTAATGTGGGATTCGCTTTGGAACTGGGCAGTGGGCCTAGGCTTTCAGATCCTACAAAATTCTTCCAACAGGAAGTAGGCTAACGTGTCTCATCTGTAAATATGTGCTACCTTTCATGAAAAAGTGAGAAGTCATCAGAGGATAGAACCAAGAACCCAAAGGGCAAACTGAATGCCAAAGAAGATTATTCCCAGAGATTAAAACTTAATAAAAAAAAATCTAATGTTTGCCAAAATTGGTTTCAAAATTGTTATATACTCATGACTTGGGGTTTTTGTTTGTTTGTTTTAGTTGTTTATCTGTTTTGAGCCATGTTGCCCAGGCTGACCTTGAACTCCTAGTGTTTTTTTTAATTTTTATTTGTTCGAATTAGTTATACGCAATAGAATGCATTTCAATCCATTGTTTATGAATGGAGCACAACTATTCATCTCTCTGGTTGTACATGATGTAGAGTCCACATCATTTGTGCAATTATACAAGTACCTAGGTTAATGATGTCAATCTCATTCCACCATCTTTCCCACTCCCCTGCCCCCTTCTCTCCCCTCACTCCCCTCTGCCCAATCCAAAGTTCTTCCATTCACCCCCCCTCCCCATTATGGATCAGCATCCACATATCAGAGAAAACATTTGGTCTTTGATTTTTTTGGGGATTGGCTTATTTCCCTTAGTATGATATTCTCTGACTCCATCCATTTACCTGTAAATGCCATAATTTTATTCTCCTTTAAGGCTGAGTAATATTCTATTGTGTATGTATGCCATAGTTTCTTGATCCATTCATCTATTGAAGGCATCTAGGTTGGTTCCACAGTTTAGCTATTGTGAATTGAGCTGCTACAAACATTATGTGGCTACATCACTGTACTATGCAGATTTTAAGTCTTTTGGGTATAGACCGAGGAGTGGGATAGCTGGGTCCAATGGTGGTTCCATTCCAAGTTTGGAACTCCTACTCTTAGTGATCCTCCTGCTTTGACCTCCCAAGTAGTTAAGACTACAGGTGTGGCCACCATACCAGCTTGGTGACTCATTTTTTTTTCCAATCCCTCTTTTTTTTTTATTAATTTTTTATTTGTTCTCTTTTTGAATTGGAATATCTGTAACTGTTATTCTATGGAACATAAGGGACATTATGTAACATAATATAGATGTTTTGGTTGAAAAGAGATTTTTTTGGTAGGTTTTGGTTGAAAAGAGTTTCTTCCTATCCTGTATTTTTGTATACAGATGGTATTCTTTGAAATAAGATAAAGTTAACATATAAAAAGAAAAATTATTGCCATTTACCAAGCCTTAAACCTGTTTTTTAACGTGACTTGGGTCAACACACATAATACATGCATGAAAAAGTTTTTATTTTAAGTTTTCAAGGAAAAGTTTTGTTTTTGTTTTTGGATTTTTTTTTTTTTTTTTGTACTGGGGATTGAACCCAGCAGTGGTCTACCATTGAGTCACGTCCCCAGACCTTTTTATTTTTTATTTTGAGAGAGTCTTGCTGAGTTGCTAAGACTGGCCTGGAACTTGCAGTCCTTCTGAGCCAACCTCTGGAGTAACTGGGAATATCAGATTGTACCACTGGCTCCTTTTTTTCTTTTAATCCATGAAAAACATGGTTCACCCAAATACACCAAATATCTCCAGAAGGAGATTATTAGAGTTTAGATGTCTGAGCAATGCAGGGAAGATTTAGAGGAGAAATCATTGGGTTATGAGAGCCTTAACCTGATCAGTGAATTAATCCCGTGGGACCAACTCTATGGTAACTGAGGCGGGAGATCGTGTGGCTGGAGGAGGTGGGCATTAGGGTTGTGCCTTTAGGGTATATATTTTCAATCTGGCCAGTGGAGTCTCTCTCTGCTTCCTGATCATAGTGTGAGCTGCCTCCCTCTGCCACACTCTCCAGCCATGATGTTCAGCCTCATCTCCAGCCCTGAGGAACAGAGCTGGCTGTCTATGGACTGAGACCTCTGAAATTGTGAGCCCCCAAATAAACTTTTCCTCTTCCACAGTTGTTCTGGTTGGGTCTTTAAGTCACAGCAATGAAAAAGCTGACTAAAACGGATATTTATTGACGGTCAGCTATGTGCTTGGCTCTCTCATTGTTGGGCAATGGCCCTGATCAACACAGACAATGCATCTGCCCTCATGGAGCTTCTATCCCTTTGCAAGACAGTGCAGAGTCCGCATAGCAAAGAAGGATATAGCACAGTCAAAACAAGAGTGAAATCTAGTTGTTAGCCTCATGTCACAAAGTCATTGCTTCTCCCTATTCCACTTATCTTAATTTTAAAATTATCACCTTCTTTATTGATGTTGGGATTTCATAGATAACACTAGGAGCTTTTCCACCAAGGTATCAGCTTTCCGGTTTCACTGAGTGCCCGCAACATGTCAGATGCCCTCAGTGGATATGCTTCATTTTTTCTTAGCAGGCATACCTTATTAAAAGGCATCAAATAAACCAAATTATATTTTATAACATCAAGATATTTTTAAATCTGGAATTTACAAAACAGAAAATATGCTTAGTGAAATTATTTTGCTCTTCGTACCTTAAGGTGGAAAGTAAGGTTGATTGAAAAATATTTATTTTTTCTTGAGATATAGTTCGTATGTAAAAAACTGCACATAATTAATATATACAATTTAGTGAGTTTGGACATACATATACACATACCATCACCACAATCAGGGTAATAAACATCCATTATCTTCAAATATTGTGTTACTTTGTGATATTTTGTTTGTTTTGTTTTTTGTGGTAAGAACACTTAACATGTACCCTCAATAACTTTTTTTTTCTTGTACTGGGGATGGAATCCAGGGTCTTACACATGCTAAGAAAATGCTTTGCCATTTGATTTACATGCCCAACCCACCTCCTTAGCAAAATTTTAAGTGCACAATACTTTATCATTGACTATGGGCACTATGTTGCATAGCACATCTCTGAAATTTAATCATTTTGTATAATTATAACTTTATACACATTGAATAACAACTCCCTGTAGGTTTTTTCTCCCATCCTGTGGGAACTTCTATTCTAGTGTCCATTTCTATGTGTTTGACTGTCTTAGATGCCTCATGTAAAGAAGAATTATGCAGTATTGCCATTCTGTGACTTATTTCACATAGCATAATGTCTTCTAGGTCTACTCCTGTTGTTGCAAATGATAGGGTTTCCTTCTTTTTAAAGGTTGAGTGATATTCCATTATATGTGTACACCACATTTCCTATCTCTATTCATCTGTTAGTGGACATTTGGATTGTTTCATATCTTGGCTTTTCAAATAATGCCACGTTGAATATGGGAGTTCAGATATCTCTTGCGATCCTGATTTTAATTCTTTTGAATAATAGTGGGATTGCTGGATTGTATGGTAGTTCCATTTTTTTTTTTTTTTAGGAACTTTATATTGTTTTCCATAGAAGTTGCACCATTTTACATTACCACCAAGAGTGGACAAGAGTTCTAGTTTCTCCACAACTTCACCAACATCTGTTATCTTTTAATTTTTGTAATACAGCTCTCTCTTAAACCAAAATTTTTACACTTAGAAATAATTTTCCAGGGCTGGGGCTGGAGCTTAGTGGTACTGCATTTGCCTCACATGTATGAGGCGCTGGGTTTGATCCTCAGTACCACATAAAAATAAATAAATAAATAAATAAATAAATAAAGATATTGTGTCCATCTACAACTAAGAAAATATTTTAAAAAAACAATTTTCCAAGTCCAATTACTAGCAAATTGATACTGAGCAAAATGTCTTTAAGGGTGAAGTAATTGAACTATTCCAATTGTTTGATCTGTACCTTAATCCTATGTGGAAACAACCAATAATTACATGTCACAAGATCCTGAGTAGTGTTTACTGCAAACTTTTAAGATATGAAAAGAGGGCTGGAAGTGTAGCTCAGTGGTAGTGTCTTCCCAGCATGTGTGAGACTCTCCGTTTGAACCCCAGCCTTGTAGGGGTAAAGTGTTGTAAAATCCATCTAAACACTTTAAACTTACAAAAAATAAAATGAAGCATTATGATTTATATCTAAGTGTTCCATGGGATGTGCTCTTAAATATTGTACAGAGCTTTAAGGAATGATGATTTTTTATTTCACTGAAAAAAGAATCTACTGCTGAATAAAGCACAAACATTCTCCATTTGTAAGTAAATTCATCAGCAATTAATATACACTGTTAAGAACAGTGTGGCTTGCTGTAAGGACAAGTTCTTTTTCTTAATATGCTACATCACTGTAGAGGTGTCCTTGCTCAGGGAGACTGAGTTGATAGGTAGTGTGACTTTTCAGTTAGCAGTGATTATAAAGAAGTGAGTTTCAGATTTTTGGGGGACAGTGAGGAGCAGGGTGGGGAAGAGAGGAAGGTCAGGTACCCATCACCTCATGTCCTCCTCCTAAGACACCTAATTCTTTTTTTGACACATTTTTATTGGTACATAATGGCAAGATTTGTTGTTACATATCTGCACATGCACACAATATAACAATGTAATTTGGCCATTACAAGATACCTAATTCTTTTTTAAAAGTATTTTTTTAGTTGTAGATGGACACAATACCTTTATTTTATTTATTCATTTTTATGAGGTGCTGAGGATTGAACCCAGTGCCTCACATGTGCCAGGCAAGTGCTCTACCACTGAGCCACAACCCCAGCCCCACCTAATTCTTACAGTAGCTGTAATCCCTGTGTTTTGATGTGACTACTGAGGAGAGGAATTGGAAGTCTTTTCTTCCCAGTTTAACAGACTCATTGACTTCAATCTGGTCAAACTGGAAACAAACCAGTGACTTCCAAGTGAATAACCTCAGTTCCATTCCCCATACTTCAACGGCTCTTCCCTAACCTTTAAAAGACTGAATTCTCTTTATAATTATCCTTAACCTTATCAGGCCAAGTCACCCCAGATTTATAACCTTCATCTCCTTATCTACCTATGAAGCCTATTGAACCCTGACTCATGGTATACACCTTTTGCTGTTCTTTATGCTGTTCTCTTCTTGATACATCTTCCTCCCCTAACCAAGCTACTGGAAAGTAAAGTTACATTCCTAAATTCATATTTATAATATTACCCTGACTTCCTTTTAGAAAATGGGCAGGTCATCCTACGGTGACCTTCACTGGCAATGTGACGAACATTTCTGTGGCAGCCACTCTACCAAAACTAAGTACAGTCGTTCATATCCATGTGGTAGTCCCATTGTATTCTGTGCATAGCATGACCTGATCTAAGCTGATCTACCCTGTGTATCTTCTCTACAAAACAGAACAAGGAAAATGTCTGTAATTATTTATATTTCATTATTAGTCATTTTATAAAACATTTTACAAACATTTTTTCTCTCTAGATTATTTGCAGTGCCCAGTCATTTTTAAATTTTTGTTTGAGAGACAGTCTTGCTATGGTGCCCAGGCTGACCTTGAGTCCCTGGCCTCAAGTGATCATGCTGCCTCAGTTTTGTGAATACCTGGGCTATTGGTGCAAGCCTTAGTGCCTGGCTCCCAGTTACTGTAATAGCAAGTCATTAATACAGATAGCAACACATTTAGAAGGTTATTTTGTCTTACAATATGATTTGTATACACAAATCGAGCTTTAATGCTCAATGGGCTGATGAAAGTGCAACTTCTCACAGCATTAAAGATAAACATTATGCATAGAATGAGTTTAATCGTTATTATCCTTTCATGCAAACCCAAAACACAAACAATCTGATGATGTTGGAACTATTTACGGTACATTAATCATTAGGTTACGTTTTAAAGATGAGAGTTTATAGAAATAAGAACAAAGTTGCCTTTTTATTGGAATTTCTGTTATCTGCTGATTATAACATAACTGGTAAAGTTTAGAAAATCCCTTTTGCAAGCTATAATATAATCTGTGCTAATAAAAAGGTGAACAGGATGAAAAAGGCTTGCAGAAGGCTGATAGCTTTAGGATATTCATATTGTGAGAGGAGGGAAAGAAAAGAAAAGAAAAAAGAAAAGAAAAGAAAAAAAAACTTTGTAGTCTTGAGGGAGGGTGAAATAGAAACTGCAGTTTCAAAACATAGCAGAGCTCAGCACGTGGGCACACACCTGTTATCCCAGCTACTTCTGGAGGCCGAGGCAGGAGATTCACCAGTTCAAGGACAGCCTCATTAACTAAGCAAGATGCTGTGTCCAAAAAAAAAAAAAAAAAAAAAAAAAAAAAAAAAAAAGACTGGGGATGTAGCTCAGGGGTAGTGTACCCCTAGGTTTCAACCCCTTGTACTGGAAGAAAAAAAAAAAGAAGAAGAAGAAGAAACAAAAACAAAAACAGCAAACAAACAAAATCAAACAAAAAAACCCAGACATGGAAGAGGGTCATTTGAATGTCACAGATATCTAACTTTCAATTTTAAGTTATCTGTCAGCTTACCCCATTCATATCACAAAATTTTCAAGTAAATTCTGCTATCAATACAAAAGCTTTGTGTGAATGTTTCTATCCCTTTAGAAATCAGAGAGAGGAACTTGAATTTTGTAGCTCAGAGGGGGACAGGATCCATGAAGGTGAATTCTGAACTAATTCCAAAGAACTCCAAGCCTGAAGCCGTAGGCAACTGTAAAAAGATAATTGAGAAGTCACAGACCTCTTGGGGACACTGTTAAATTTTACACTGAATATAGAGTGGATGTTCCAGCCCATCTTTTCTTTTAAAAAATCAATTGATCATCAATCAATTAATTTAAAATTTTGTGTAGTTGTAGATGGACAGCATGCCTTTATTTTATTTGTTTAGTTTTATGTGGTGCTAAAGATCGAACCCAGTGCCTCACATGTGCTAGGCAAGCACTCCAGCTTTGAGCTACAGCCCCAGCCCCTCTAGCCAATCTTGTCTCATTGTTAGAAACAAGGTGATATTGCTGACAAGGCAGTTCATGGGAACTAATTCCTGTTTTTACATATGAAAATAATGATGCCTGTAATCCGAGCTACTTAGGAGGCCTAAGGCAGAAGGATTATATATTTGATACCACCCTGGACAAATTGGTAAGACCCTGTCTCAAAAAATAAAAAACATAAAGGGCTTGGCATGTGGTAAAGTGACTCTGGATTCAACTCCCAGTACTGCAGGGGTGGGGGGGAGGAAAAGAAAGAAAATAATGACATTTTAGAGATTCAATGGTGATGTAGCATAGTCTTTCCCCTTGTTATATTCAATCTCATAGGTGGCAAAATCTAACTCCAGTGATTCTCTAGTTTATAAGACATGTTTTCTCTTATTCATGTCACACGGGTTACATCAGGTGGGGTGGGCAAGGACTAGGACTTGGACCCCTCACTGGAGCCCCAAGAACTATCTTTCCTTTTGCAGTTTCATATGCTATGTAACATTGAATCTTGTGCTCACTGGTATTCTTCAATTAATCAGTTAATATTTATTCAGTTTTGTGAGGAAAGGCAGTCAAAGATGCTCATCTACATGACATCAGAGGAAAATGTAAAAGTGCTCTTAACCACCTACTAGGTGATAGAATTTGGTGTTAAACAATGACATATAGAAATGTTTCAGTCATATTTCAGTTTTCTTTCATTTGATATCATTTAGGTCTTAGACACTGACATCTGTATGTATCAATGTCTCATTTTGAATTTGCCAAGAAAGGCCTTTGGAATAGTTGGGAGATGCACAGGCACTCACCACCTAACATTCCCACTGGAAAAGATGCTTCAGTTCAGAGTTGAGAAATTTGAACTCAAAATTTAAGACTAGCATTGAATTATGTTGGTGTGAGACAAGTATCTTGGAACTAATGAAAGCAAAGAATGACTAATCTGGAAAGGTTTTCAAAAAACGTTTTATAAGAGAACTTCATATTTGGGAGGAAACCAGAGCTATGAAGTATAACATTGTAAATTCCTCCCCTCTTTATTTAGTTTCCTTTTTTTTAATTAACAAAGATTATAAAAGTGATTTCTACACAAAACTTAAAGTGATATAGAAATATGCAGAAAAAGAGAACAAAAGCACCCTTAATCTGCTACTTTTCCTTCAACAAAATAAATAGGAGCAGAAAAGGGTGCTTTTTCTCCCAGAAAGTAACCACTGGTGTATTTCCTTACAGACCTCTTTGATATATTCCTGAATATACTCACACGCATGCACATCCCCAAACAGAGACAAGAACATAAAGAAGCAAACGGCTCTTCTGGTCAGTCTTGTCTCATTGTTAGAAACAAGGTGACTGCTGACAAGTTAGTTCATGGAAACTAAGTCCTGTTCTCGCATACGAAAATAATGATGCCTGTTATCCTAGCTACTTAGGAGACTAAGGCAGAAGGATTGTAATGTTGTTCTGCAATATACCTTATGTTGGTCTGCAATACAGGTGTCACTAGGGACACATAATAACAACATGATTTCCTACTGATGATATCAACCTGGATCACTTGTTTAAGGTGGAGTCTGCCCCAAGTTCCTCCACAGGGAGGTTACTATTTGTTTTCTTTTGATGCTGTGTTGTTGGAAGCCAGTCACTGAATCCAATCCACATTTAAGGGAAGGAAAATGAAGTTCTGTATCATGGAAGGAGAAATACCTACATATATTATTTAGAATTCTGTAAGAAAAATTTTTCCTTTTTTTCCACTTACTTATTCAATCATTTGCTTATGCCAGGTATGAAACCCCATGTATTTATTGTATTCTTCAGGTTATCATTAGATACTATGGTTATTTATTTAGTTGCTTAAATTCAAATGTGTTTTCACTTACACACTCACTTACCCTAGGCATATGTGAAAGAGAAGTTGTAAATGAGATAGGTGACTTTGTCCCTTCAATGTTGTCTATTCATGGTCAAAAGTCCCAGAAATAATCAGGTTACAGAATAAAATGGGACTATTTTATAAAAACTTCCTCTTTCAACGACTGGACTCAATCAATAAGCTGCATGTATTTCTTGGTGTGGACAAAAGTGAAACATGTCAACTGGAAAAAAATCTACAAGTTTTATTTTAAAAAATCATGTTTCTTTAGTTATATTAACTATAATTTCTATTTTGAAATAATGTTTTTTAAAAAAACAAATTTTATCATTTGATAATTCAGGCCATGTTTAATTTTTAGATGGCCAAATGATTAGAATGTTTATTCTGAAGTAGAAATGTATAAGTTTATAGAGGTAAGAAAAGTCTTCTTAGTATGTTTTTTCTTTTCTTTTTTTAAAAATCATTTTTATTTGTTCTTTTTAGTTATACATGACAGTAGAATATATTTTGACATCTTATACATACATGGTGTACAACTCCCTATTCTTCTGGTTGTATGTGATGAGGAATTATACTGGTCCTGTATTCACATATGAACATAGGAAAGTTGTTGGATTCATTCTACAGTCTTTCTATTCCCATTTCCCCTCCCTTCCCTTCATTTCCCTTTGTCTAACTCAAAGTACTTCTATTCTTCCGTCCCCTGTCCCTTATTATGAGTTAGCATCCACATATTAGAGAGAACATTTGACCTTTGGTTTTTTTGGGATTAGTTTATTTCACTTAGCATGATAGTCTCCAGTTTCATCCATTTACCAGCAAATGCCATAACTTCATTTCTCTTTGTGGCTGAATATCTCAGTTTTCTCAAGGTATCTTTGTCATTGTACTTAAAAACCATATTTGTAACTGAATCTACATGAAGTCACACATCACAGTCCATTATCAGGTGTCTGAGATATGGTGTCTGTTATAGTTATTCCATCTCATACCATGAGGAACATCAATAGTAAAGCTAAAAATCAAATTAACAGACATTTTATAAATTAAACAAAACAAAGTGAATCTCTAAAGATTATTATAATTTTCAAAGGAAATAGTTTCCAAGTATTGACAACATTATTGTGATAAGGAGCTGAAAAATCAGAGCATTGTTTCCTTTTCTCTGGCAAAGAGAAGGTCACCGGTAAGGTGAAACAAAAATCACTGAGCTGAGATTTGGCTCAATCGTGTTCTTTGCTTTGTTAGTAGTTCCCATTTGATCATCATCTTCCTATGATAGCAAAAAAGGATATACATTGCTTTATAATTAGATTACAAATTTTAATCACAGTACATGTTTTTAGCTTATTTCACAAAGAAAACAAGCAATAGAATTGACCAGAATTGAATATAATTTAAAGTAATCCATACTTATGGCAAGAATTTTCATTTTTCCTTTTCTTTTACTTCCTGTCCCCCCACCCTCCCACCCCACCCATATTGGGGATTGAACCTGGGGTGGGAGTTCAGGGTGGGACTCGACCACTGAGCTACATCTCCAGCCCTTCTTATTTTTATTTTGAGACAGGTCTTGCTAAATTGCCCAAGCTGACCTCAGCTTGTGCTCTTCCTGCCTCAGCCTCCCCTGTTTCTTTTCTAAGTTTTTATTTGAACTCTTCTTTCAGCTAATTTGTTACTTGATGCTAGAGACTGAATGTTTGTGGGTCCCCCACCTCCACCTACCCACTTACCCAAAGTCCTATGTTGAAATCCTTATTCCCAGCGTGATGTCATTAGGAAGTGGGGTCCTCACTAGACATGAGATTTACCCAAACCTTGATCTTGGACTTCCAGCCTCTGGAAATGTGAGAAATGCATTTTTGTTGTTCAGGACATCCAGTCCATGGTAATTTATTTTAGTACTAACTGCCTGACTGGACCATTGGCTATCTATCAGGGTTCATTTCAGTTGAGGTTGTGAGAAAGATAATTCTCACTAACTCATGCTCATTTAGGAGGACTGCCCTGAAGCTTCAGGTTGGGATACAATATATGGATCATGGGTCATATAGAAAATTTAAATTCACGTGGTAGTGGAGGGTCCACAAGGAAGACCTCAAAATATAGGCAGTCATCCTCCAGAACAGCTGAAACTGCAGCAGGAGTAGAGACCATGTGACCACCAGCCAAGCACCAACTCACAAATTTGATTGGCTAAAACTCAGGAGTCTTTGCAATTACTGATGCTCAAGCTCATCCTAGATCAATGGCACCAGTCTCTGGGGGCACAGTCTGGGAACACATGGTTTTTAAAGATCCCTATGTGATTTTCATGGGAATTCCTGCAATTAGGAAAAATATGCTCTAGATATTTAGAGAAAAAACTGATTTAAATACACACAGTGGCAGTCATTCCAAACTGTAGGTATTGGGTTGCTAGTGAGTTTCTGCTTATGTGATCAACCCTGGACAGCTGCTCCAAGGTCACACACAGCAGGGATTTGTTTATTTACTGATTGTTAATTCTTCTCCAAAACAATTCCGGGGAGATAAGCAGGCAGTTTTACAAATGTAAAGATAATCCACTTTTCTAAGAAAAATTTAAAAGTTAAATTTGCCTTCTTTATTTATTGGGAACAACTTTTATCCATCCCCACCCTCAGTTCCTTTTCTCAGAAATCTGGGTAGACTTGTAGGACATAAAGGATCTGAAGGACCTGGCCCTCTAACAATAAAGACATTGCTGACTAAGCCAGTAGTGGCAAGAACAGCATCATTACCACTGTTGCCATAAATCAGCTTAATTGTCCCTATAGCTTCTAGACGTAGCAGGAAAATGTCTTCCTGGTCATTAGTTCTTGTTATCACTTCATTGGCCCGGTTTCACTTCCCTTGTTTGGGAAATGGCAGAGGAGCTCATCAGTCTGTTTCTACAGTGATGTACAGAGCTGTTGTAGTGGGCAGCAGCTCTTTCAACTCTTCTGCATCCTCATAATGCACAACATTGTAATGCAGGTCAGAACTGTGGGATCTGTGTGTTGGCTGGAGGAAAAGAGGTGCAGTGGACATTTTAGAGTCCTCTCTGTACCTGGCTTATGCACTGACTGAGAAGCCTCATTTCCCAGCATTGCCCGTTCAGCTCAGGCCATGGCCCTCCCCAACCACTATTTTTAACCTGCAAGAATATAGGGTAACTGTGTGTAGACATGACTTTTTATCAAGGTCAAGGACTTTAAATTCAGGCAAATTCAAATTTTAATAATAAAATTTGATCTTGGTCTAATGATAGCACTGTTCTAAATACTTTAGGTGCTAATTTATTTGAATCTTAAAATCACCATAAAGGTAGGTATCTTCACTATCTCTTCCTTACAGAGCTAGTCTTAAGCACAGAGAGGCTAAGGAATTTGTCCAAGATCACACAGGTAGTATGCTATGGAATTCAAGGTTTTAACCCAGAAAGCTTGGTTTCTGTTTCTGGGCTTTTAATCATTACGTAACACTTCCACATACAAGGGGTGCAATTATTGTATCCCACTGAGTCTCATTTTCTCATTTTAATAGTACTGATAGGATTGATAGGAGGCAAATGGCTAGTCCAGTGGCTGGCATGGTTTCTCCCTGTGAATGTTATTCTCCTCCACCAGGCTGTAATAGGCCACTCTAACCTGTGGACCTGGGTGGAAGACTTGCATGTTTATTTAATGATTAATTAAGATAGGCTAGCAGAGGGCTGTAGTTCATTTTTCTTGTCTCCTGTTTCGAATTATAACAGATAACAAACATCCCCAAATAGAATCCACAATCTCGTAGAACATACACCAAAAGTAATGATTTCAGAAGATGATTAATTTTAGCCACTTTTATCTTAAAACTAACTTCTTCACTTTAATTTAGCTGTCTGGTTTAGCCAAGTTGAAAAATTTCCCCAAAGGAGTTCCTGATGTATATTTTAGGAATTTACATGTTAGGCACTACTCTGGAAGCCCTTTCCTGCAAACAGAAACCCATCCAATCAAGCCATGGTAGTTGGAGTAGAGATGACAGAATTATTTCCTTTGCTATTTATTTAATTAGTTTTTGTGGTACCAAGGATTGAACCCAGTGGCATTTTATGACTGAGCTACATCCCCTGCCCTTTTTATTTTTTATTTTGACACACAAAATTGCTTTCTTTCTAAATTGCTCAAGCTGGTCTTGAACTTGCAATCCTTCTGCCTCAGCCTCAGGAGTACTTGGAATTACAGGTGTGTGCCATCATGTAATTGGTTTCCTTTGCCATTTAAAAACGATTTATGGACTGGGGATATAGCTCAGTTGGTCAAGTGCTTGCCTTGCAAGCACAAGGCCCTGGGTTCAATCCCCAGCACCGCAAAAAAACAAACAAAGAATAATTTATGTTGTTAGGATTCCATTTATATGAGTTTCAACTAAACAAATTGCCAAGACATAAGAAGAGATTGGTGCTTACCAGGGGCTAAGGAAAAGCGGGATTGAGAGGTGCTTCTAGTGGGCATGGGGTTTCTTTCTGGGGTACTGAAAATGTTCTAAAGTTAGATGGTGGCATTCTCTTTGAATATGCTGAAATACACTTACTTGTACACTTTAAAAGGGTAAAATTCATGGTATGTGAATACTATCTCAAAAATACTGTTATTAAAAACAAACCAACCAACCTGTATATGTTGTAGGCTTTTTTCTTGTGACTTCGTGGTTTCCAGAAGGAGGGATCCGTGAGCCAGGTGGATGTTTAACAGACGGCTGTTTGGCACTCCTTTGGCAGTGATGGATAGTATTGCCCAGGCTGCCCTGTAGGACATAGGATTATTATGACATTTTCACATTGAGTAACTACAAAAGGCTGTTTGGGATGACCAGTTCTCTATAGGCTCTTGAAACAAACCTCTATTTTATTGCCACCCTAAGCTGTGCCCTGATTATCTAGAACTATTTTAAGGGTGACCAGGTATGCCCAAATCTCTTCGCACACTGCAATTTTCACAGTGTGTATTACAGAGCAGATGTTGACAAATGAGTAAATGAAAGATTGAGACGCCTCTAGATCTTCTGGGTTGGAATTTGTCTCTGAACCTAAAGAATGATTTTTAGTTTAGTTTAATTTTTTTTTCTAATACCAGGAGCAACTCTGAAATAGGTTGATGCAATATTTTTCATAGACGATTCATTATGATGGTTTTGTTTGTTTGTTTTTTGAGGTGGGGTCTTGTTATGTTGCCCATGCTGGCCTCTAACTCCTAGAGTCCAGCAATCCTTCTGCCTCAGCCACCTGAGTAGCTTGGATTACAGGCGTGGCCACTGTGCCTGTCTCTGAATTATGTTCATATTACATTTCTTTCTTTCTTTCTTTCTTTTATAGCTTTATTTATTTTTATGTGGTGCTGAGGATCGAATCCAGTGCCTCAGATATGCCAGGAAATCGCTCTACCTCTGAGCCACAACCCCAGCCCCCATATTACATTTCTTTTAAAAACATACAGATAAAGAAATAATGCCCTGTCCCACACCTTTCCTCTCCACATGGACATTACTTAGTCCTTTTAAAAGGACTTGTTAGGAATTGGGGAGGTGCGATTGGGGTGGGGAGAGGGCTGTTCAGAGTTTTCCCTAGAACAATAGTGACATCCTGTGGCCAGTTCTTAGAATGGAAGCTATCAAGCAGACTGGGTGTGGATTCCCTGCGTAGAGCAAAAACTGCATTAATCAGACTTCAGATTAAATTAAGAAAATTTGTTAAGTGTCTGCTGTTGTGTAGAAATTATGCTGATGCTTTCACAGATTTTTTCTCATATTGTTTTATATTTTCACCAGATGATCAGAAGCTATGGCATCTGAAACCCCTAAATTCGTATGGAAAATGTGGTGTGTAAGCGTATGTTTAAGGAAATGAGCCCTTGCTCATTTCATGCTCATACCATGCTCCCAGGGGTTCTGAGGCTTGCAAACTCAACATTACAATGTCGAAGTATGTTTCTAACTGTGCCATGAGGATGGACTCTGGATTAGCTCCAGGAGTTGCCATTTCTTCTGGCAAACCATGTTCACCTTAGGTTAAAATAATGACTTTGGAAGACAAAAGAAGAAAAGGCAAAGAAAATAAAAGCAAGAAGAATTAGAATTAGGTAACACTGATACATTATATAATATAGAAAGAGCAGTGGAATATAAATCAACCCCCAATTCATCCCAGTACTTGCTGCCTGTCTGAGTTTATTCAAATTAATCTTCGAGTCTTGATTTCTTTATCTAAAAAATGGAGATAAATGATATCACAGAATTATTTCTCTGATACAAGTAGGATTATATCAGAGAACAATATCAGAGGATCAATAGATGGTGATGAGTTTTTATGGACAATGCCAAAAGTACAATTTGTGAAAGAAAAAGTTGATAAGTTAGATTTCATGAAAATTAAAAACTTACTGTGGCACATGTCTATAATACCAGTGACTTGAGAGTCTGAGGCAGGAGGATCATAAGTTTGAGGCCAGCCTCAACAACTTGGCAAGGCCCCATCTCAAAATAAAAAAAATAAAAAGGCCTAGGATGTAGCTCAGGGGTAAAGTACAATTCTCAGTACCAAAAATAAAATTAAAATAAAATTCAAAACTTGCCAGGCATAGTGGCACATACTATAACACCAGCAACTTGGGAGGCTGAGGCAGGAGGATGGCAAGTTCATGGTCAGCCTGGGCAATTTAGCAAAACCCTGTCTCAAAATAAAACATGAAAGTCTGGGTGTGCAGCTCAGTGGCAAACGTCCCTGGATTGAATCCCAGTATCAGAAAAAAGAAAAAAATTAAAAACTTTTGTTCTGCAAAAGACACTGTTAAAAGAATAAAAGACAAGCTAGACTGCGAGAAAAATACTTGCAAAACACATCTGACAAAGGTCTTGCATTCAAGCTATACAAAGAACCAACTGAGAAAACTTAAGCTTTTAAATTTAGAAATGGTAATGTACTGTACAAACGTAAGATTTTTACTTATAAAATGTAAATTTTCTTGAATATGATACACAAATTACATAAAATATAAAGTGAAATAAGAAAAGTATAAAGAAAAAAATCTAATTCATCTCATCACTCAAAAGAAGTAGCTGTTGACATTTTGATATATTTTTCCCTTTTTGCTAAATGTATATAAACATATCTATGTGTCTTTAGTTAGCTGATGAAAGTGTTCAACATCTCTAGTAATTAGGGAAATGCAAATTAAAACCACCCTAAGATTTCATCTTACTCTAATTAGATTGGCTATTACGAAGATCCCAAGCAATAGTAGGTGTTGGTGAGGATGTGGGGAAAAAGGCACACTCACACATTGCTGGTGGATTTGCAAATTGGTGCAGCCACTCTGGAAAGCAGTATGGAGAGTCCTCAGAAAACTCGGAATGGACTCACCTTTTGACCCAGTTATCCCACTCCTCGGTTTATACCGAAAGGACTTAAAATCAGCATACTACAGTAACGCAGTCACATCAATGTTTATAGCAGCTCAATTCACAATAGCTAGATCATGGAACCAACGTAGATGTCCTTTAATAGATGAATGGATAAAGAAACTGTGGTATATATACACAATGGAATATTATTCAACCATAAAGAAGAATAAAATTATAACATTTGCAGGTAAATGGATGGAGTTGGAGAATATCATGCTGAGTGAGATAATCAAGCCCAAAAAACCAAAGGGCAAATGTTTCTCTGATATGTGGCTGCTGATTCATAATCGCGGGGGTGGGGGAGGGATGAACGGAGGAACTTTGGATTGAGCAGAGAGGAGTGAGGAGAGGGATGGGGGTAGGGTAGAGAGGGAAAGGTGGTGGAATGAGACAGATTATTATCCTATGCACATGTGTGATTATATGAATGGTGTGACTCTACATCATGTTAATCCATGTATGAAAAGTTGTACTTCATTTGTGTACAATGAATCAAAATATGGTCTGTATAAATAAAAATAAAAAATCATCCTATTTCTTCTGCCTCAGGGAGTGGGATCCCCTTTTAAACACAGAGGAATAGAATATTAAATCCTGTTTTACAGAAATGAATTCAGCCAAGCTCTGGAGCCCCACCTGGGTCTGTGGGGGAGGGAAGACAAACACCACCCTCTGAGGTGTGCCTCTGGATTTGTCTGTGTGTGAGCTGCGCATACACAGGAAGGAAAGAGAGGGCTGAGAGTCAAGGGCGGAGGCCTAGTGACTGCTTGCAGGCGGCTGTAGCTAGAAGGGTGTCAGGAAGTCTCTGCCCAGGGCTTTTTCTCCTTATCTCTGGGACATTTTATTTACAGTAACATAAATACAGAAAATTGTAAAAATCTTAAGACACAACTAGAGTTTCCAAACCGGAAACACCTAGATCAAGAAACATTGCTAGCACCCCCAGAATCCTCTTCTGCCGTCTTTCAGGGATTACCTTATCCAACAGGTAGCCTGACTTCTAACACCATAGACTACTTTGGTCTACTAAATGGATTTTAGATTCAACAATGATCTTGATAAAGGGAGCTAGAATATCTTCATGAATACTCTAAAATAGGAAGAGTTGCTTTGGATGTAAAGAATTTGGAAACAGAGTTCTCCGAGGAGATGACATGGTCAACCAGGTAGGCCCATGGGTTCTAACAAGGAAAGGCTTCATTGCAGTCTGGGACTTGAGCAGTGCAATGTGGCTCTCTTGGAATCATTGGGGTGCCATGTGGCCTCTGCTGGAGGTCCTGCTAACCTGTGCTGATCTACTTCAGGTGTCCCACTAATTATCAGTCACCTTAACTCATGTCCTGCCAATCAAAACTGTCTCAACAGTCAGTCCCTTGTCCTGACCTTGTTGACTTGGTGTCTGCTAAGGCTATTTCCTTTTCACTGTGACCTTTTCTTTTGGGGGGGGCGGTGGTGCTGGGGATCGAACCCAGGGCCTTGTGCTTGTAAGGCAAGCACTCTACCAACTGAGCTATATCCCCAGCCCTGGTCATTCTTGATTCTAATTTGTACCTAGATTTTTTTAAGGCTAGGTAATTTATACTGAGAAATGCAGAGAGTAAAACAGAAATAGTGAGATCTAAAGAACTGAAAAGGGCAGGAAAGAATAGGGATATTTCTTTTTGCATATGGGTAGTTTTTAAGATGTGGAGCTTTCTAGAGCATAGCCCAGACCAGAGAAGTCAAAATAAGTCTCATGCCTCATATTCGTTCATTTTGGTGCTGATACAATAACTCATCAAACATATACCAAGGTCAAAAGTTCTTATACATCCTTATTAGAACTTATCCATTCTCTACACAATTTTTAGTTCTTTTTTTTTTTTTATGTGCTGCTCATCTTTTCTGTTGCTGTTTGGAAATCATTAAAGTAGCCTTAAGGCTGTTTTGGGGCAGTCAGTATTAGGGGGAGTTTATAGGGATCTTGTGAGGACTCTGTATATAATGCACAGTACAATGAGTTGTAGGGAGTTGGAGTTAGACACGGGGTGAGGGTGATTTACAACATCATTTATAATTTAGAATACAGGAGGTGGAGTTGAGAGAGACATTAGAGGTTAAATAGATCTGTCTCCCACTCAGTGAAGTAATCCCTCTGACAATAACCTTGATAGATGATTATTTAGCATCTGCTTGAACATTTTCAATGATTTCCAATGATGAGAAGCTTACTGCTTATCTAGATAGGTCATTTTATTTCTTCCCAACTTGAATTATTACAAAACTCTTCTTTAGTGATTTGAAGTCTGCTTTCTTGTAACTATAGAAAGTGCTCAGTTCTTTGTCCAGGAGTAATAGTGAAAAAGGCTCAGTAAACTACTGGGCAATTTTTCTAATGTAGTAGGAAGTTACCATGTTATTCTCTCTTCTCCAGGCTAAATATTCCCAATTATTTCCACCATATCTTAACCATCTTGGTCACCTTCCTCTAAAAAATGTTGAGTTTATCTGTGTCCCAAACAGAGAAGAATACTACAGACAACAGATGCAGTCAGATTATCTTGGAAATTCATCTGGATTTAAGACTTTAATTAATGTAACTCTAGCTATTTCATTTGGTGGTCTTTTCTTTCTTAAGTTACAGTTTAGGTATATATTGAATTTTGGTCAACAGAATTGTCATCTTTTAAAAAAATTAATGTAGTTAAAACATACAGTACATTTGACATATTTAGAGTACAATTCTATGAATCTCCATACGTGCATTCATTTACATAACCACTTCCACAGTCAGGATACAGAACAGCTCCATTACCCAAAAACCTCCCTCCTGCTACACCTCTGTAGTCGTGCCCTCCTATGATCCCTAGTTCCTGAAATCTCCTGATCCATTTCCTTCACTATAGTTTTGTCTTATAATGTCATATAAATGGGAATTATTTGACATACAGTTTTTAATTATTTTACTCACTATGCTTTTGACACCAAATGTATGGGGGCTGGTTTCCCTCAAACTAGTTCTCTAGACACCAATCAAGTGTCCTATAATTCAATTAAATTTGGACACTAACTAGTTGGGGTTAGGAAGACTCCACAGTTTGGGGAATTAGTCTCAAAAGACCGCCCCCAATTCAGGGGACCCATCACTCGTCTGAGCTGCTATACTTAAGATTGACAGAATATAGAGTCAAAGTGAATTCCTACAACTTTCTGCTCAGGTTTGATGATTTGCCAGAATGGCTCACAGTACCAGGAAAGTGCTGTACTTAACTATTGCCAGTTTATCATTCAGGCTGCAACTTAGGAAGAGACAAATGGAAGAGGCACAAGGCAAAGCAGGGTAAAGGGATACAGGGCTCCCATGCCCTCCCTGGGTGTACCACCCTTTCAGTACCTCCAAGTGTTCACCAACCTGGAAGCTCTCTGGACCCCATCGTTTAGGGTTTTTATAGAGGTTTCCTTATATAAACATGATTAATCAAATCATTGGCCACTGGTGATTAACTCAATCTCCAGCCCCACCTCCCCTCCTTGGAGGTCTGGGAGTGGGGCTGAAAGTTCCAACCCTACTTTTATGTGGTTGGTTCCTCTGGCAACCAGTCTCCATCCTGAAGCTATCTAGGGGTTCACCAAGAGTCATTTTATTAGCATAAACTCAGGTAAGGTTGAAAGGAACTTGTCATGAATAACATAAGGTGTTCCTATAACATAATGTAAGATGCTCCTATCACTCAGAAATTACAAGGGTGTTAGGAGTTCTGTATGAGAAACCAAGGACAAATATCAAATATGCATTTCTTACTATATCGCAGTAACCTTTTGAAATCTGCTTCTCTTTGTTTAGTACAGTGCTGTTGTGATTCACTCCCATTGTTCCTTTTTATTGCTGAGTAGTGTTCCATTGTACAGATGCACTATAGTTTATTTATCCACTTATCAGCTTAAGGACATTTGGTTGTTTACACTTTTTAGCAGTTATGAATAGGACTGCTATAGAGAGGTATGAACTAGTTTTTGTGTGAATATAAATCTTTTTTCTCAGCAGTGGGATTGTTGGGATAAGTCTAAGTTTGTAAGAAAACTGCCAAATGGTTTTCCAGAGTCACTATCATTTTGCATTTCCTCTAGCAATATATGGAGTCCAGTACTTGATATTGTATTTTTTAACACTCATACATTTTATTGTTGAACAAAAGATCATGAAAAATATTGTCCATGCATTAGAATACCCAGAAATTGCAATTCTCATATCCACTGCAGTTTGCTAAAGAGAAAGCTGTCTTAGAGCTAGGAACCCAGCTCAGAATACACTATTGTCCCTCCACAAGATTCTCTATTATCATTTCTTCTCCCAAAGAAGTCTGCGATTGGAATTGGAGGTGTGGGCAGGGATCCTATAAGTAATCACTACTTTACCTGACAAATAACAACTGTAGCAACTTATTTATTAACCACTAGAATACTCTTCAAAAATGTTGGCATCGCCGGGCGTGGTGGCGCACGCCTGTAATCCAAGCGACTTGGGAAGCTGAGTCAGGAGGATCGCGAGTTCAAAGCCAGCCTCAGCAACTTAGCGAGGCCCTTAGCAACTCAGTGAGACCCTGTCTCTAAATAAAATACAAAATAGGACTGGGGATGTGGCTCAGTGGCTGAGTGTCCCTGAGTTCAATCCCTGGTTCCAAAAAAGGAAAAAAATGTTGGCATAACTTTAGAATCACTCAGATACCTTCAGGGAAAAAACATCCCCTATTTCTCCTGTCCCAGATGGATTTCTTCTTCCAACTTTATAAAAAAGTTCTCAGAAAAAAATAGATTTATAATAGTTTCAAATTCATGTATGAATTGAGCCTACATTTTTCTTTTCCCATGATGCAATCTGAATACTCAAAAAAGACTGGACAGAAAGTAGGATTCATTCATCCACAATCCAAGACATGCTCTAGTTACCAAATCATTGCAGTGCATTGCCAGTATGCAGAGACCATGATTTGGACTAGAATTCTGTGATTTTCCATATACTTCTGTTACTTATTTGATATGGATCACTCTGACCAGCCACTAAGTAGCTAGAGGACTTTTCCAGGGAAACTGCACTGAGTGCACAGTGGCATCTTCCTGAATGTAAGTCATGGTACCCTGAACCACACCACATCTCTGAACAGCCCAGAAAAACCTGGAAGGCACTGATATTGTATTTTTAATTTTAGCCATTCTGGTAGGTATTTAGTGATATTTAATCCTGATTTCAATTTTATTTCCCTAATGGCTAAAAATGTTGCACTATACTAATTTGTCTTCCATATATCCTCTTTTGGTAAAACTTCCGTTCAATCTTTTCTTTTTGTAATCCTGGTGATTGAACCTAGGACCTCACTTTAGGCAAGTGCTCTACCCCTGAGCTACACCTGCAGCTCCTGTCATATCTTTTTGAAAAGCAAGTAATTTCAAGGAGGGAGCCCTTTTATCCTTCATTTGAGCTAGTGTGTGTGTGTGTGTGTGTGTGTGTGTGTGTGTGTGGCTGGAGATTGAACCCAGGGCTTCACACATGCTAGACAAGTGCTCTACTACTGAGCTACATTTGGACTTTTAAAAAATATATACTTGGCACTGAGCATGGTGGCACACATCTGTAGTCCCAGATACTCAGGAGACTGAGACAGAAGGATTATAAGTTTGAGGCCTGTCTAGGCAACATATATTGTATATAGTAATATATGTATATAGTACTATATATATATACTATATATAATATATGTGCATACACACACACATTTGCTAATCAGATTTTGTCATATTGATATTGATTGTTCTTTCTCACCAAAGTATTTCATCTGTGCATGAACGCATTGTTCCAACATTGTTCCAATATAGGTGCAATTGTGCTAACTGGTAATCTCGTTTCACTATTTCTTCAATCAAGTCATTGATTACAACGTTGACTAAGACTAGCAAAATAGCCTTGTATGATTGTTGTAAAAGAAGTAAATATTTATTCATTCATTTGTCAAATTTTATGAAGTGACTACAATATACCCTGGAGATAGGGGGGCGAATAAAACCAAGTCTGTTGATGTGGATCCAGAAAACAATGTGCACTGGGTATTACTCTTCAATCATCAGAATGCACCTGACTTTACTAGAGCAACAGTGTTTTTGAGCCAGGACCATGCTCTGTCCTGAGCAGAGGCAATATAGCAGTGGATAAACTGGTTACAATCTCTGTCCTCATAACCTTGACAGTCTTACCTGTACTCTCTATTGCCAAATGACTTCATTTTGCCTACCGGGCTATCATGAAAGACTTTGGCACATAACTTTAAAAAAATCCCCGACTTGTATTACTGACCTATCTGTGATCTGACAATGGAGACAACCTAGCAGAAAACTTGTGAAACCTGACCTCAGTTTCTTTTTCAGGTACTAATGGGCTTTATGTTTAAGCCAATTTATGCTTGTCCAGAGCTTCATATCAACTAACTGACCAAACCTAGAACCGTTTTTTGGAAGGTGCGATGGTGTACACCTGTAATCCTCAGAGACTGAGGCAAGAGGGTCACAAGTTCTAGGCCAGACTCCGCAACTTAGCGAGAACCTCGGCAACCAAGTGAGACCCTGTCTCGCTAATACAAAGACTAAAAAGGACTGGGGATGTAACTCAGCAGTAAAGAGCCTTTTGGTTCAATCCCCAGTATAAAACAAAACAAAACAAAACAAAAAACCATTATCACCACCACAAGGAAAAATTCAGAATCTAGTTTTTCTTTCTTTTTTTTTTTTTTTTTTGGTACTAGGGATTGAACCCAGGGGTACTCCACCACTGAGCCACATCCCCAGCCCTATTTTGTATTTTATTTAGAGACAGGGTCTCACTGAGTTGCTTAGGGCCTCGCTAAGTTGCTGAGGCTGGCTTTGAACTCCCAATCCTCCTGCCTCAGCCTCCCAGGTGCTGGGATTACAGGCATGCGCCACTGCGCCCTGCTTAGTTTTTCATTTTTGGGAAAGCAAACTATTTATTTTTAATCTTAAATTACTTGCTTCCAATTTGAACCTCATTTATCTGTTTTACTTCTTTGCAGACCCTCTATTTTCTATTGTTCATGTCTTCTCTGGTTTTAACTTTAGGGCCTTGCTTTCCCCTGGGTTGTATTCTTACTTACCCCTCTCACAAGATTCTCCAGTGGGAGGAAGTGGATAAGAGCAGTGATCTCAAGAGAGAGCTGGGTAAAGAACCACAGAGGTGGCGAGTCCTGCTGCTGTCACCTGTGCGTAGGCCTTATTTTGAATGTAGATGTTTGAAATTAAACCAATATTCACCAGACAAAGACACTCTTGGTCTGACTGTGTTTCAAAGCTGGTGGAGTGGATACACATGGAGTTATTGGCAAAAAGTTTTATTTCAGGACACTGAAAGAATCAAACAATAATTATTCACGTGTTCCAAATGTGATAATGCCTATTCCCATTATAGGCACCTTTTGGCCCCTGAAATTGTGGCGAGATTCTAAATGTGGAAAAAAGAATTACCGCTAAAGCCAAAAAATCTCCTTTCCTCTCTTCTAATGATAATCTCTATACAATGAGAGTTGATTAATACCTTCTCCCTTTGGATTCCAATGCAAGGGACTTCAAAAGGTTCTGGTAAATCTTGTTGTCCGGCACCCTCCCATGACAGATACAGCTATCGCCTAACCACAGACACTTTAAAAGAACACAAACAACAGCAACAAGACAATATCAGTAATAACAAAACCCAGTCTCTGGCAAAATCCTGATTCTACATCTAAGCTATGCAAACTCAATACTTTCAAATAATTGCCTTTGCTCTCCTCCCTTTCTCTTATTTCACAGTACAGGACTTTCCCACTAAAATCAATCACTCTTTGTCTCAGTTCATGTTTTCCTATGTACAGGAGTTAGAATGGTTCTGGACAGTTAATTAACCATAAATCCATCTCTAAAACATAGAACGCGTCAGCTGCTTTTGTCAACCCCCGATGTTCCATTTTGCTTCAGTGCCTTTTTTATAAACCTAATTGTGTTAATGCATTGGCATATTTATTGCTCACCTTTCACCCTGTGTGCTGATCCCTGGCTGTCCACAGGGTTCTTTCAATTGATCAAAACCACAATCCCCTTGTGTAAGAAAGGACTCATTTACTCTAACAATGGAAGCCCACAGCCATGTGTTGCCTCAGTGTGGGTCACCAAGGGGCACATCAAAGCAAAGGTTTGAACAGTTCTCTGGTGATTTTTTTACTTTCCCAGTGTCAGACACAGAGGCACAGGGATTTTTTTTTTTAATCTTGACTTTTTAAAAAAATCTTGACATTAATCATAATGAATCTCACATTCATTGTAAGTTGAGAGGGAATATGGAATGTCCTTATTAAAAAGAAATATCTTTTTTCTCCACTCAAGCTTAGACCAGAATTTTTCTGCATATGACCCAGGACAAGAAAAGAACAGAGTGGTAGAGTGCGAGCTATAAGGATTTAGTTGTTGAACTCCCTGGCCACCAGAAAACATGTGGAGGATGCCAATGTCGCCATATGCTAGGCTAGTTTGTGGGTGTAGCCTTCCTTTCATCCATTTATTCATCCATTGAGTACCCCTCATTCTGTAGGGGTGTTAGAATCAAGAATCATGAAGTCAGATGCCTCCAGGGTAATAAAGATGGAAACTTGAGTGAACTGGAGAACACAGACTCCCTCTTTGGGAGGTGGCCACTATTGGCCTCCGCATATTCTAAGCAGGAGTGCAGGTTCAGTGCGGCAAGATCTTCTGAACCTTCAAGAGAAGCAAGAACACAGATTTTTATGAGAAATTGCTCAACGTTTAAACAACTAACTGCAAGTTTTAAAATCACTGTGCAGAACGGACCTGCTGTCTGAATTTGGCACTTCAAGTCCTCCAAAGCTTCACTGTCCTGAAATTTGGAGTGGAGTTGGGAGGTTGGAAGTGATTCTGTTACAAAGCAGTGGATGGTAGTGGCTGAATGGTGGAGAAAACAGTGGTGGTTTCAAGGAGGGAGATTAATCTCAGTTTTGACAATCAGGACTTCCCAGAACACTGAGAATTGAGATAGACCTTGATGACTGATGGTGGTCTTAGAGACCTTGAATTTTTTTTGCTAGGCAGCAATGAAGAAAGAAATAGAGCCTAGAGAGAACGTATAAATAAGAGCTCAGAAACAGGCAATCTTGTGGTACATATAGGGTATTGTGTGTAACCAAATGGGAACTGGTGCAAATCTCAAAAAAACACATGGGAACTAGTTTTTAGAGGGCTCTACAACCAGATTCAAAAGTTAAATTATATTAGAGTTAAATTGGCAGTGAGGAGGCATTGAAGTGTTTCAAACAGAGAAGGGAAAAGGAGAAAATCTTTTAGGAATGTTATTTGATGTCTGTATGCCAGATGATTAGAAATGGGAGAGTCTGTAAACAGAAAACTAGAGGAAATCACAACGATCCAGGCATAGACTAGGAAGAAGGCAGTCGTAAAAGATGAATGGATAGCTCTGAGAAGAAAGCACCTTCTACTGGTGCCTAAACTATGCCAGCTGTCCATCTGAGGTGCTCCTACTTCCTCTAGCTAAGGCAGGATGAGGGATGAGGACTCTAGGGGATGATAGTAGTAAAAGGTGGACAGCAAGTAGGTCTGTCAAGGAGGTAGCTTCTTGGTCCATGACCTTCCTAATTCCATGACCTTCCTAATTTGTCTGCTACAGGGATTGTCCTGGGGCTGGTGGGAGTCTTGTTGGGGTACAGGATTGGTGCCAAAACAACAGATAGGGTACAAGAAGAGTCTGGTGAAAAGGTGACTTCTCCTAGCCAAAGGGTCTGCAGATGACAGAGGCCAAAATCACAGGGTGGATGATGCTGTGACACAAAGGTTTCTAGGTATCTGTCCTTGCATTCTTTGAATGAATGGAGGAACCAGAGGGTAATCATTAAAGTGTTCTATACTCTTCCAGGGTTTGCTTTTTTAAAAGTTATTTTTAATTTATTAATTAATTTATTTTTATGCAGTGCTAAGGATCAAACCCATTGCCTCACACGTGCTAGGCAAATACTCTGCCACTGAGCTACAGCTCCAGCCTCTGTTCTACTGTTTCTTTTGCGGGCTTGATTGGTCAGTCAGATTTTGAATTACAAGTATCAAAGTCAGCATTTACTTTGATCTGGGGTGGTTTTGAACAGGATGTTCTAGAAACAGGAGATAAACATATATATCATATAAGTGTCTTTATTATTATATCTAAAAAACTGTTCTTGGGCTAGGGATGTGGCTAAGTGGTGGTATACTTGCCTAGCATAGACAAGGCCTCAGATTTGAAATTGTCCTCATATTTTCTGATTTGTCTTGTCTTTTCTCTCTCCTTCCTTTTAAAAATATTAAAAATTGACATTTAATTCACTTACTACAAAATTCAGCCTCTTAAAGAGTACAATTTAGTGGTTTTTAGTATATTCAGAGTTGTGCAATGATCACCATTAATTCTGGAATATTTTCAGAATCCCAGTGGTTAGGTCATACAGATACTATCTTTAACATACTGAGGAAGTGCCATACTGTTTTGTGCAGTGGTTGAACCATTTTACATTTCTACCAGCAAATAGATGAGGATTCCAATTTCTCTCCCTCTTCTCCAACTTTTGTTATTGTGTCTGTTTTTTCTTTTATTGCAGCCAAACTAGTAGGTATGCTGATATCTCATTGTGGTTTTGATTTACTTTTCCTTCATGGCAATAATAGTAAGGGTCTCCTGTGTACTCTTTAGCCATTTGTGTATCCTTTTTAGAACTGCATCTATTTAAATCATTTGCTCATTTAGTCTTTTTTTTGCAGACTTTATTTTTGTGCCACAATTGGTTGTCCTCTTGTAGGTGTTGCCTGTAAATTGACCAGTTAAATGGCCAATAATGGGTGTATTATTTGGATCTTAACATGAAGATTAGCAGAGGTTCCAGTTTTCAGCATCTTCCCACATTCCCAGAACCTTGGAAGTCACTGTATAGTTAGGCAGCTCTTTCTCCTCAGAGAAAATTGGTGGGACTACTCCTCTGAGTTTGAATGACTCCAACCTTTTCCCTTTGTTATCCAGTCATGGGAAGGAGGCTGCTGCTTCCTTCAGTTATTGTCTCCATATTACCTCACACTTTCCTCTGCTTTTTTTCCCCCCTTCTACAATCTGCTTAACCAATTCCCTTTATTAAATTCTCTCTGTTGAAACAACTAGCATGGTTTCTGGCTTTCTGGCTGGATTTGATGGAAATATTGTTTAAATTTATTAAGTTACTCTCCAACTCTAGTTCAATACTCTAATTAAGCTTCTGAACAGCAAATCCTTTAGTTTTAGTCCAGTAATTGGTGTTTTACAATGAAAGTCAGCCAATTTCTACACCAGTCTTCCTGGTTAAAGCAAAACATATCTCTTTAAATTTATTTTAGACAAGAAAGTAACTTCAAATAGAATCATCTAACATGTTACTTAGTATTAATTTGTTATTGGGCACCAAGAATAGGCATTCCCTGGCATGAAATAAATACAGAAAGTGTTTCAATATAAGGGTGACACAGTGTCAAATGTAAAGAACACGTTGAAAGGAACTGAAAGTTTCCTTCATCAAGAAAAATTCTGACTTTGGGTCATCTGAGTTTCGCAGTCATGAACCTAAGATAGAACAAAAAAGAATTCTGAACACTGTTCATTGCTGGCATTAGTCCTTGCTGACTGATGGTCCCCTGAGCTCTATCACCAGAAGGTGTCTTTCATATGGTTGTTTCTTCAAGTAAGATTTTCCATGTGCTGATAGTTCTTCTGGATCCTTAGAAGAATATTTAAGTTGCTATAAACAGGCACTGTTGGCCCTGCTGGGGATCCTCAGCAGTGTCATACTGATGCCTCTATTTATGCAGAGAGTTCTCTCTCTCTGGCTGCAAAGACCCTGTGCTCCTATTTCTGCAGATATACCCCTCTCTATCCAAATCCAAGTGACTATTCCAACTCATCAGCTTTAGTGTGTAAGGTTAAGATTATATACTCATCACTTAATAGTGAAGGGTGGCCTGATTGACTCAGAGCCATAGGCTCACAGCAGCAAATGTGATGGAATAAATGACTTTTCTAGGGAAAGAGAATGCTGTTTCAGACATCTTCTGATAACCAAGTTTATTGTCTATACCTCACACGTAAACCTAATGGGGAGGGATTTCTCTGTGCATTAAAAAAGCACAGAACTTGGGACTCTATCTTAGGAGAGACCAACCTCCAGCACACAGCCAAGAACCCCCACCAGTGACCCAGTGGATACAGAAGGATTCCTACTGATGAGGGTTGGGGACCTGAGGAACATTGACCAAGGTCTTCACCTGCAGTTCAGGATTATCATCTGGTCCTTTTAGATGCAATCCCTCCCTTTCAGTGCTACCCTCTCCCTGGGGGGTTGCTCCAGGTTCAGTCCCTTGTGTAGGACTGTACAGTGTGACCTGGAAGATGGTCCCAGCTTACTGGCTGCCACAGCTCCCACAGTGATTGAATCCAGGGGCTCTTAACCACTGAGCTACATCCCAAGCCCTTCTTGTTTTTTAATTTTGAGACAGGGTCTCAGTAAATTGCTGAGCCTGACTTTGAACTTGTGATCCTCCTGTCTCAGCTTTCCCAGTCACTGGGATTACAGAGTGCACCACTGTACCTGACTAGAGAATCTTTTTAAAATATGACTTTGGAAAGTTACTTTTTGTACTTTTGTTTTCTTGCTCATTTATTTTATTTTATTTTTTAAATATTTTTATTTGTAGATGGACACAATATCTTTATTTTATTTATTTTTATGTGGTGCCAAGGATCAAACCCAGTGCCTCACACATACTAGGCAAGCACTCTACCACTGAGCCACAACCCCAGCCCGCTCATTTATTTTTATCTGATTAATCACTCTCATAACTAAAAACAATCAAATGACAGGATCTTATCCCTCTGCAAATCTTGGTCCTGCTCCCTAGAAGTACCCACTCCCTACAATTTCAGTTTCTCTGTGTATGTACCTCTGTGTTTCTAAATGTAGAATTTACACTGCTCTATCTTGACTTAAGGGTTTTAGATTCTATGTTATTTGTTTCCTGCTATGGTAGGTGTGGTTATAGCATTCTTACTACCCAGGTTCAGTATCCAGCAAAGAAAAGAAACTATTAGATTGTTAGAATGCTTTCATATGAGGATCACAGAAAAGTCTGTATTCATTTAACAAGGAACTTTATCTACATTAAAGCAGACCTGGGGTTGGGGATATAGCTCCATGTGAAGTCCTTACCTCACATGTGCAAGGTCCTGGGTTCAATCCCCAGCATGGTGGGGGAGAAAAAAGGATCCCAAAACAGTGCCTTTCAACGATGGATAATTAGGTAGTATTTTAATCTTGGCTCTGCTACTTTGGGGTGTTGACTTTGTCTTCGGATCAACCATTCTCATGAGTGCTAGATGGTGGCAGCAAATTTAGTTGTCTTTCTCAAATCTGACAGAGGAAGAGGAGGAGACTGCCTTTTCCTTCTGTTTCTAAGTCTCAACAGAATTGGTCATATGCTTGTTCCTGAACTGACTGTAAGGTAAGTAAAGAGAATGAGACGGTCATGACTAGCACTAACCAGATCTACCCCCCAGGGGACTGGAACAGTCTCTCCTAAAGTGCAATGGCAGGTAAAAGCTGGCAGACAGGAATATTCAGAAGGTGAAAACATTCCGTCCTCATAACAGAGCAGTATCACAACTTCTGGTTCCATTGATAGTTATGGATAACATTTTCATACTGTAGAAATTTTGTTCGCTCCTGAGCCAAATCATGTATTATGACTTCATTTCCTTGATTTTTCAGTTCTTGTGCTTGCTTTTCCTGGAGTAGATAGATGGTTGCAGTGTGTGCTTCACTTGCATACTTTCCAGTACTTATCCTTAATTTTTTTTTTTTCCGGGAGATTTGTCAAATTCCTCTCAATAGTTTTCTAAATGCCAAGCTCATCAGATAGTCTACTGAGTTCATTCATTTTTCCAGGAAACTTTTTCCAGGAGCCCTCTGGGCTCACTCTGGACTGGTTACTCTTTTTTTTTAAATTAAAAAAAATTTTTTTTTGGTACTGGGGATTGAACCCAGGGGCACTCCACCACTGAGCCACATCCACAGCTCTATTTTGTATTTTATTTAGAGACAGGGTCTCACTGAGTTGCTTAGGGCCTTGCTAAGTTGCTGAGGCTGGCTTTGAACTCCCAATCCTCCTGCCTCAGCCTCCCAGGTGCTGGGATTACAGGTGTATGCCACCACACCTGGCTGGACTGGTTACTCTTTAGGTCACCTCTTATCCATGGACTATTCTTGGACTCATTCTTCAGTTACATCATCTATTTTGGAGGTTCTATGATTTCTCTTTTTCTTGATTCATTTGCTTATATCCTGGATACATATTAGCTTTCTAAGAAAGGAAGTCAATTTGTTTAGTTTTTGTGCATCAGCAGATACTTTTAGTCTACTCCAAAGCCTGACATTAGTATAAAATTCTAGGTTGAAGGTTATTGAAAAATTTTAAGACTTCTGATCTTTTGTTTTCTATATGTAGTTTCTTTTTTCTTTTCTTTTTTTTTTTTTTTTTCGTTGTTGTTTTCAGGACTGGGGATTGAACGCAGGGGCACTTAACCATTAAGCTACATTCCAACCCTTTTTGAGACAGGATCTCGCTAAAATTGCTAAGGCTGGCCTTGAACTTGTGATCCTCCTGCCTCAGCTTCCTGAGTTACTGGGATTATTACAGGCATGCACCATCAAACCCTGCTCTAGAGTCATTTTTGAGAAATTCAAAATCATTTTGGTTTTTGTTTATTTGTATATGATCTTTTATTCTCCTTTCTGAAGATTTAAAGGGTTCTTACCTTATCCCCAATATTGTCCTTGGAATGAGACTTTTGAAAATAATTATGGAACCAGCCTAGGTGTCCATCAATGAAAGAGTGGATTAAGAAAATTTGAGAGAGATATATATATACATACATATATATATATATATATATACACATATATATAAATGAGTTCTACTAAGCCATAAAAAAGAATGAAATTATTATTTCATTTTGCTGGAAAATGAATGGAACTTGAGGATACTATGTTAAATGAGGTAAGTCAAACTCAGAAAGTCAAGGGTGGTATGTGTTCTCTCACATGTAGAAGCTAGAGAGGAAAAAGGGGGAAAAAACGGTGTAGAGGGGATCTCATAAAAATAGAAGGGAAACCAATAGAACAGAGGAAGGGGACCAGGGGAAGGAGGAGAGGAGAGGAGAATGGGGAACTCGGGAATGAAACTGACCACATTCTATTGTTATATCATATGCATGTACAAATATGTAACAGCCAATTCCACTATTACATATAATTATAATGCACCAATTAAAAAAAAAAGCAAAAGGGAAAAAATTAGTTGTACAGGCCACTTGGCAAGTCCTTTCAGGCTACAGAGCTTTTGTCCTTTGGTTCTACTAGTTTTTTGAATTATTTAAAAAAAAATTATTTTGAATATTTTCCTTTCATTGAATCTCATCCTTTCCTGGTAGTCAACTATCACCAGTCCCATTACCATTGATCTGATTTTGTCTCATAATCATTGATCTGGTTTTCTTACTTTTGTATTTTTCATCTTCCCTTTTTCTACTTTCTGGGAAGAGGCTATTTTCCCAAACTTATTAATTTTAAAAATATACATAGAGTTTGTTTTGGTTTTGAGATAGGATCTTTCTTTGTTGCCCAAACTGGTCCCCAACTCTAGGGCTCAAGTGATTATTCTGCCTCAGCCTCCCAAGAAGCTGTAATTGCAGGTGTGTACCATCTAATTCTGCTGAATGTACAGATTTTTAATTTCCAAGAGCTCTTTCTTATTCTCAGATTATCTGTTTTACATAGCAACTATTTTGTTTGTTTGTTTGTTTCAGGATACACCCTATCTTTTGCTCTAAGGTTCTGCTTTGTAAGGTTTTTGTTTGTTTTGTTTTTGTGGTACTGGGGATTTACCCAGGGGTTTTTACCACTGAGCTGCATCCATAGTCCTTCCTATTTTTATTTTGAGACAGGGTCTTATTAAGTTGCTTAGGCCCTTACTAATTTGCTGAGTCTGGCCTCGAATTTACCATCCTCCTGTCTCAGCCCCCTGAGTCTCTGGGACTACAGGCATGTGCCACCTAGCCCAGCTCCAATTCTTGGCAAGTTTTGCTCTCTTCCCGTAACTTGTTCCTCCTCCCCCTTGCCTGTCTCTGAGTTCTTGAGATTTTTTTTTTCCCCTTGCTTTAATTCTTTTTCATATTATTTGCTTGTTTTGTTCTCTCTCTTCATGTTGTTGTATGGCAGAAATACCTGATAAATCTTGAGCATTCATTTCTATTTCTGGGTGGAACCCTCAGCAGTTGGTTTTAAGATCTTTGAGATCTTTCCTCATGTCTTTAACCTCTATGCTTCTAGGCTTTTAATTTCCCAAACACTCTGAATCTCTCATGGCATTCACATTCTACTTTATATCCCAGTTACTTCTATGCCAGTCTTATGAATGTAAACTCTCCCATGAGATACAGATTCATTCCCCTGGGATAAGTCACTTCAAACCAGCCTGGAAAACCCTGGAGCATTTTGTGTTTCTTTCATTTCACTGTCATTTCTTGCTAATCAGGAGCATGGTTGAAAATCTTGGACTATTCTTGCATAACCTGGTAAAAGCAACCACAGAATAGTTTGTTGACTTTATTCCATAAAGGCTATAGGCAGTTTATTTTTGCTTTTCTTCCAGTTGCGAGCAGAATAGTTTCCTGTAGCGTGTTTGGCTCCTTTCTTAACCAGGTGAGGTGGTCCACATCTGTAATTGCAGCTACTCAGGAGGCTGAGAGAGGAAGGTTGCAAGTTTGAGGCCAGCCTGGGTGGAAACTTAGACCCTGTCTCAAAATAAAATTTAAAAAAGGGCCAGGGATACAGTTCAGTGGTAGAACTCTTGCCTATGCCTAGCCTGTGTGAGGCCTTGGATTCCACCCCTGGTACTGAAGTAGGGAAAAAAATCTTAAATTATTCAGTGTCTACTGAGGATCAGGGAGCAGCAAATGATACCCCAAGAAACCACCAAAGGAGGCTTGCTAAAAATTGGAGTGATTGGCATGCATCCATTATATCAAAGAAGGATATAGAATAAATTCCTCTCAACACAAACAAAAATACCATCAGAAAAAAAGTTTAAGAGTTTTGTTTTTTTCTAAGGATGGTGAAGAACTTCTAAGCAATATAATGCTTTCCATCAACAGTGAAGATTAAAGAAAAATTATTTCAAAGAACATACATGTTTCTCAACTTCTTTGGCAACAGTTATTGTTCACTTGGCTATTAACAATGCATTTTTTAAAGATGATAAGAATCCTTTTAGTGCTAATAGATTAAATATCTTACTTTTCTGTTATGGGACATGGAAGCTATTTAACTTGAAACATTACTTATTTAATTGTATGTCATGGCTAGTATGAAAAGTAATGAATCAGCTGATATAAAAGACTTGCTAGATCATTTCATTATCTGCTGAAGTTTGAGGTTTTAGTCTCTTTCAGGGTTACAGTTTTTTCTCCTCCTAGGTTACCTCAGAGCAGCTTTTTGAGGGTTCAGCTTACCTCCCAATGGACCCAATGCAAAAGTTTAACCCAATCTTGACCCAGAAGTCTTTTCTGATGTCTGAAAATGAAGAAAATTCCCCCAAAGATTCAGTGGGCTCTCATCCAGTCAGTTCAGAAATGCTAGTAAAGCCACTTTGTAACTTGACTCTGAATTCTCGTACTATATGCCCTTCCCTTCTGCCAGTAGGTCCACCCCAACTACAGGACAGAAGTAAGGGGATCGTATGGGAGGTCTGAAGTGGCTTTCCCTATAAATGTTGAGGAGTCCAGACTTTGTTATCTGCATGGAAAGGATGAGGGGCAAAATGGAGATATGGCCTAAGCATAAGATTTTCCCAGCTTGAAAGGGAACAACAGAGACATCAATCTTAAGGGAGTTCAGAGTGAATCACAGGTGTAACATTCAAATGTACCTGCAGTTATTGCATATATCATGGATGGGATCCTTCTGAGAATTCTAGAATAGGGAATGATTATGACATAGTCATATAGGCATAAATTGTATCTTGTTTATGATGGTAATTTTATGCACACTGCTCTATGCTTAGACCACGCACGTACCAATGATTTTGAATAGCTTATGTATGAGTTCTGTGATGTCTTTATTCTTTTACATCTCTTCCTACTTTCTGTGTGTCTGTGTGTTGGGGATCTGTTCATGCCTTGATGACACTAATTTATAAGGAATCTATGCAGTTAAATGTATATAAATGATTTCAATATACTTTAGTTCTACTTTTCTGTTTGAGCCAAAGAAGTACCAAGTCTTCCTGTGGATTTTAGAAGCCTGAAATTTGTGAAATAAAATTCAGGAATTGCAAGAGATGTAGAGAGAATATTGGGCAGCTTGATTAGAGTGTAATAATTAGAGTAGATCATTAGATTTTGGTTTTCAAAAATTTGAAAACAGTTGATTTGCTGTTTTAATTTTCAGTAGCAAATAAAGGTGAACATAGAGGATCTTAAAAAAAAAATAAAAGAACTGATAGAACTGTTTTTTTTTTTTTTGAAAAGTGAATAAATAGAAATTCATTTGTGCTGGGCATGGTGGCACACACCTGTAATTCTAGACACTTGGGCGACTGAGGCAGGAGGATGCCAAGTTTAAGGTCAACCTTAGCAATTTAATGAGACCCTATCTCAAAATAAAAAAATAAAAAGAAAGAGTCGAGGATGTAGCTCAGTGGGAGAGTGTTTGCCTAGCATGTGCAAGGCCCTGGGTGGGTTCCATTGTCAATGCTGGAGAAAAACAAAAGTTAATAGTGTTGAAATAAGCAAGCCAAGGTTGCTAAAATTGCATGTGACAGTTTTCTTGAATCTTAAGCATAATTGAAACAGATTTCTCTGAACTAAAGGTCAACTTCCTGATAGCTGGTTTTTCTGCAGGATTTGAAACAGACACTTTGAAATTAAAGTTCCAAATTGTTTTAACTTCTAATTTTCCTCATACTGAGAATAAAAACTTCCTTCTGCTGAGGACAGCCACCAAGGAAACAGACTGGCAGGTTCTCTGGCTAACTAAATCAGCATGCGTGTGTCTCCTGCCTTTTGCCCCATTTTGCCTCCTCTTCTCTTATTAAAGCTTTGCCCTCCCTTAAGCTCTCTGAATATGGTGATCTGAGACAAAAAAAAAAATCTCCTCCAAATATTACTCAGCTTTAAAGAAGAATGAAATTATGACATTTGCCAGTAAGTGGATGGAAATGGAGAAAATTATGGTAAGTGAAATAAGCCAATTCCAAAAAGTCAAAGCCTGAATGTTTTCTCTGATATGTAGATGCTAATCAATGGGGAGGGAGGCTAATCAATGGGGACAATGGGGAGAATAGAGGTACTTTGGATTAGACAGAGGGGAGTGAAGGGAAGGGTAGGAAGGGTAGGAAGGATAGCAGAATGAGTCAGACATTGTTACCCTATGTGTATACATAATTACACTACCTGTGTAACTCTACATCATGTACAACCAGAAGAATGAGAAGTTATACTCCATCTATGTATGATGTGTCAAATGCATTCTACTGTCATGTATAACTAATTAGAACAAATATAAGAATTTTAAAAAAGAAAGTGTCATATTAAATGAAATAAGGCAAACTCAGGAAGTCAAGGGCTGCATGCTTTCTATCACATGTGGAAGCTAGAGAGAGAAAAAAAAAAGGAGAAAAGGGATTGCAGGAAGGGAGATCAGTAGAAGAAGAGGATTGTGGCAAGTGAAAGTCCTGGGAAATGAAATTGATCAAATCATGTTATGTACCGAACAAATGTGCCAGAATGAAATTCGCTATTCTATATAATTATTATGCACCAATAAATTTTTTAAAAGTTTCTGCAAAAACAAAAAAACCAAAAAAACTCCCACATCTTCCTTCAAAGCTGGCCTTGGATGAGCCCATTTTCCTGCTACTTGACTTCTGAGTAGTTTTAGAGCAGGAGGAGTGGTGGTTGGCCCAGCCTTTTGAACTCCATGTGGTAATAATAAAAAAGTTTATTTGCTTCATTAATTTTGTGGAGATTGTGGTGTGTGGGGATGTGTGTGGATGTGTTTGTGTGTACCTGGTCAAGTGAGCTGATAGAAGGGAGGAAAGCAGAGGGTATGTTCTCAAAAAAATCTTATCTTTCTTTGAAGATAACTAAAAACAGGAAAGAGATGACAGAAAACAAATAGGATTTGCAGACGTACACTTAGAATATAATCGTATGTGCTTCAGTGATGGGCAAGGACAGTATGCTGGTTTTCAATTGGCAACAATTTCTTCACTCTCTTCCTATCAAGAAATGGGGTCTATGTCCACTCCGGATTTCAGGGAGCTTGGACTCACTTAAGAACCAATAGGAAGTCTCAGGAGTGATGCTGCTGACTTCTGGGACTAGGTTAGAAGAGTGATGCAGATTTAGCTTTTGGAAGTCTGAGACACCACCATGTAAGTTCCCACACTACCATGCTGTGAGAAAATTCAAGTCACAGGGAAAGGCCATGTCCCAGCTAAGGTCCCAGCTGACAGCCAGTGTCTCCGGCCAGACATCTGAGGGAAAACACCTTCAGTCCTCCCACTGGAGGCCCCACGTATTGTGTGTAGACCAGAGGCAGTCTTTTTTGCTGAGGATGCCTAAGTTTCTGACCGACAAAATCCATGAGCAGAATCCAATGGTTGTTTTAAGCTGCTAAATTTGGGGGTAATTTGCAACATGTTAATAATAACTAAATAGAAGGGATCATGGGAGTAGATGATATCAAGTTCCCAGGGAAGAAAATGACCTTGGGAGTGTGATACATAGAGAAGAAGCAGCATTTCTAAATACACAGGCCAGAAGCAAGCCTCCACGTGACAGTCCTTAATTGTTCTGACACCAACCATTCTGGGAATTCCCCCTCATGTGTATTACTTAAGAGAAAACCAAAAATGTAAAAGAATTAAAATACAAATATTCTCATATTTTGTACAGTCTTTCATGTGTTTCTCCAGTTTTCATGGGACACAGCTCCCTTTCCTAGCACTCTTGGCCACATCTGAAACAAAGGGTTTGTAGACCTGATTTGAAGTTATGTTAAGAGGATTAAAAAAGGAAACCATGTCAAACATTGCAAGGATTGGTTTCACACAGAATTGTGTGTGACTCTAAGCTGTGCAACCCACTTATCTTATTCAGTAGCAAATGCTCTTCAGTAGTACTTGCTCTTGTACGTGGGTATCTAGGCTTTTGAGTGCGTCAGTCACCCAGCATCTGTCACGCAGTAGTGTTCAGGCACCCAGCATTCCTTAAGATGTCCAGCAAGGAGCTCATTTTGTAGGTCAAAATATACTTTCAAGTTCATTTCAACTTAAGTCCACTGTTGCTTCTGACTCTGCTTTCTTTGTTTTTTTGGCTGGAAATAGTTTTACCTCTTGCTTCCACTGAAGGTACAAACTTGGCAGTAGCCATCAACTGACGAAATCATTCTCTATCACGCTTCTGGGCTGCAGAGCTATGGGTGAACAAACTTTCTCTGGCTTTGATGGGGAAGAGGAAACCTGACCATTTCACAGAGATTGCAACTTGGTTGTCCCTTCGTTCTCTTGGTTTTCCTCTCTTAGTTGGAGAGTTGCTTTGTTTCCTTTGGCTTCTAGGCCCCTGTATTTAGGACTCTCTCCTATTTCATAAGTATTGTGTTCAAGGTAAATTCTAATAAAGTTGGGTCAAAATGGAATCCAAACCTCAGATGTTCAAATTTAACTCTGTTGGGTGTAGCTCAGTGACAGGACACATGCTTGGCATGTGCAAGGCCTTGGGTTCAATCCCCAACATGGAAAGGAAGGAAGCAAGAAAGAAAGAAAAAAAAAAAAGAAAGGAAGGAAGGAAGGAAGGAAGGAAGAAAATAGAAAGAAAGAAAGAAAAAATGAAAGGAAGGAAGGAAGAAAGAAAAAAACTAATTTTCTTGTTTATTGGTCTTGTTTCCTCTAATAGTAAGAAACATTGTAAATGGAAGTTTATTCTGAGATATTAAGATGACAAATGCTAGTTGTCAGAGTGGATTTCAAGATTTCAAGGGGAATTTCTAAACCCGACATATCAGGATTCTAAAGCATAGGGGTGGAAATGGGAAGAGGAGATTGGATGAAGGATGAACTTGAAGGGATCTCTGCTGTGAACGCTGCCAGCTTCCTTTCCCTCATCTCAAGCCTGGTTAGAAGGGCTCCTTAGAAATGTTGATATGTGAGCTGCGGTATTGTGCTGCGGGGAAGAGAGATGGATTTGTAAACCCTGGAGCCAGGTTCTGCCTACCTGGAGGCCGCTGCTGTGAGGAGACCCCTGCTGTGAGGAGACCCCTGGGTGAAACCATCCTCACCATATCTGATCAGGAGGCAAAACCTTCGACTGAGGATTTGGGGAATAAGAAAGAAGGAGAATACATTAAACTTGAAGTCATTGGACAAGATGGCAGTGAGATTCACTTCAAAGTGAAAATGACAACACATCTCAGGAAACTCAAAGAATCATACTGTCAAAGACAGAGATCTCCAGTGAATTCACTCGGGTTTCTCTTTGAAGGTCAGAGAATTGCCAATAATCATGCTCCAAAAGAACTGGGAATGGAGGAAGAAGACGAGATTGAAGTTTATCAGGAACAAACGGGTCATTCAACGATTTAGATATTCTCCTTATTTTTTTTTCTTTTCCCTCAATCCTTTTTTTTTATAAATAGTTCTTTTGTAATGTGGTGTTCAAATGGAATTGAAAACTGGCACCCATCTCTTTGAAACATCTGGTAATTTGAATTCGAGTGCTCATTATTCATTATTGCTTGTTTCCATTGTGCTGATTTTTTGGTGATCAAACCTCAGCTCCCTTCATAATCGCCCTCTCCTTTTAAAAAGTTACACGTGTTCACAGAGAGGCCACCTTTTTCAGGATTGTGCATTTTCAGGCTTGTGGTGTTAAATAAGATCAACCAAGCCGGGCACAGTGGTGCACGCCTGTAATCCAAGATTTGGGAGGCTGAGTCAGGAGGATGGCGAGTTCAAAGCCAGCCTCAGCAACTTAGCGTGGCCCTAAGCAACTCAGTGAGACCCTGTCTCTAAATAAAATACAAAATAGGGCTGGGGATGTGGCTCAGTGGCCAAGTGTCCCTGAGTTCAATCCCTGGTTCCCAAAAAAAAAAAAAAAAAAAAAAAAAAAAAATCAACCAGTGTGAGTGTGTGTAATGACTTTCCAGTTGGCCCTGAAGTTCTAGCACATGACTGCTTCACTCCTGGACTGTGACTTCCAGTGGGAGATGGAAGTTCTTCAGAGAACTGAACTGTGGGAAAATGACCTTTCCTTAACTCGATGCTACTTTTAAAATCTGAGGGTCTGGACCAAAAGAGGAGGAATATCAACTTTAGAGTCAGGACGACAGACCTAGGGAGGATGATGGCTAACTCCAAAGATGGCTTCACTGAAGAGAAAAGCATTTTAAGACTTAAAAAAAAGAATCTTGTCAGAAGATCCCAGAAAAGTTCTAATTTTCATTAGCAGTTAATAAAGTTATTCACGCAGAAGAGTATACAACAGAACACTGCTCCTTCGATTTTATTTGTACTTTTGGCCTGGGATATGGGTTTCAAAAGGACATTGTCTGTACCAGCTTCAGTATAATAGACAATATTTGTAAAAACCATAAGAAGAAAAATGTTGATATGTGTTTAGGTTGATATGTGTTTAGGGAGGGTGCTGGTGACTTTAACTGGAAAATGTGACAAGCAGGAATGTGAACTATCCAGCTGACCCAAAGTGGATGTAAAGGATGCATGCATGAAAAATTCCTAATAAAATACTGGCAAACTGCATGCAAAAACATATTATAAAGATAGTGCACCATGATCAAGTGGGGTTCATCCCAGGGATTCAAGGCTGTTTCCAGAATGCAAGAAATAAAAGGAAGAATCAATAAATGGGATGGATTCAAACTAAAAGCTTTTTCACAGCAAAAGAAACAATCAATAATGTGAAAAGAGAGCCTACAGAGTGGGAAAAAAATCTTTTTCCCCCACACACTTCAGACAGAGCACTGGTCTCCAAAATTTATAAAGAACTTACAAAACTTTACACCAAAAATATAAAGAACCCAATCAATAAATGGGCTAAGGAACTGGACAGACACTTCACAGAGGATGATATACAGGTGATCAACAAATGTATGAAAAAGTGCTCATCATCTCTAGTAACTAGAGAAATGCAAATTAAAACCACCCTAAGATTTCATCTAACTCCAATTAAAATGGCTATTATCAGGAATACAAGCAATAATAAGTGTTGGTGTGGATGTGGGGAAAAAGACACACTCATACATTGCTGGTGGAGTTGCAAATTGGTGCAGCCACTCTGGAAAGCAGTATGGAGATTCCTCCAAAACCTTGGAATGGACCCACCATTTGACCCAGTTATCCCACTCCTCGGTTTATGCCCAAAAGTCTTAAAATCAGCAAAGTATAGGGATGCAGCACAAAACTCAACTCAAAGTAGATCAAGGACCTAGGCATTAGACCAGAGCCCTGTGCCTACTAGAAGAAAAAGTAGGCCCAAATCTCCATCATGTTGGCTTAGGAACCAAATTCCTCAGCAAGACTCCTAAAGTGCAAGAAATAAAATTGAGAATTAATACATGGGATGATATCAAACTAAAAAGCTTCTTCACAGCAAAGGAAACAATCAAGAATGTGAATAGAGAGCCTACAGAATGGGAGAAAATCTTTGCCACCTGCACCTCAGATTGAGCATTTATCTCCAGGGTATATAAAGAACTCAAAAAATTTAACACCAAAAAAACACAAAAAAACAAAAACCCAATCAATAAATTGGGAAAGGAACTGAACAGGCACTTCACAGAAGAAGAAATATGGTCAACAAATATGTGAAAAATGTACAACATCTCTAGCAAATAGAGAAATGCAAATTAAAACTACACTGAAATTCAATCTCACTCCAGTCAGAATGGCCATTATCAAGAATACAAGTAACAATAAATGTTGGCGAGAATATGGGAAAAAAGGTACAGTCATGCATTGCTGGTGGGACTGAAAATTGGTGCAACCACTCTGGAAAGCAGTATGGAGATTCTTCAGAAAACCTGGAATGGAATCACCATTTGACCCAGTTATCTCACTCCTCGGCATATACCCAAAGGACTTAAAATTGGCATACCACAGCGATGCAGTCACATCAATGTTTATAACAGCTCAATTCACAATAGCTAAGCTATGGACCCAACCTAGGTGTCCTTCAACAGATGAATGGATAAAGAAAATATGGTATGTATACACAGTGGAGTATTACTCAGCCATAAAGAAGAATGAAATTATGACCTTTGCTGGTAAATGGATGGATTTGGAGACATTATGCTAAGTGAAATAAACCCACCCCCCAAAACCAAAGACCAAAGGTTCTCTCTGACATGTGGATGCTAACATACAATAAGGGGGAGGGAAGAATAGAAGTTCATTGGATTAGACAAAAGGGAATGAAGGGAAGGGAGGGGGAATGGGAATAGGAAAGACAGTAGAATGAATTGGACGTAATTTTCCTATGTTTGAAAATGAATACACAACCAGTGAAACTCACATCATGTACAACTACAAGAATGGGAAGTTATACCCCATGTATGTATAGTATGTCAAAATACACTTGACTGTTATGTATATCTAAATAGAACATAATCTCCTTTTTAAAAAAAAAGGATGCATGTATGCTTCCTTGACCAGATGTGGCCACTTGGAGCAGGTCCGGGCTTCTCTTAAATCTTGTCTAAGCCTGGACTGAGAGATGGGAACTGAAGAGAGAGAGAATGGACACTGGAATTCTCAGGGACAAGCAGTTAGAAACACAATTGAATGTTCCTGGACCTCTGAAAGAACTGTCACAAAAATTTCAGAGGCAGCTTTAAGCATCTGTGAGACCAGACAGCAAAGACTATTTTATCCCATTCCCATTCAAAAAGTAACTTTTGTCAGGTGTGGTGGTGCACACCTGTAATTCCAGTGATTTGGGAGGCTGAGGCAGGAGGATCTCCTGGCAGGAGGCCAGCCTGAGCCAATTATCAAGACCCTGTCTCAAACAAAACAAAACAAACACCAAAAACAAACTAACAAACAAACACCAAACTTCCCTTCTCTCTTTCCTCGGTCCTTTTCCCCTTTTTTATTCCTCCTGCTTTGACCCTTGAGGAGTCAAAACATGGGGAGAAAGCAAGCAAGCTAGGGAAGTGGCAGAAACCTAGGGAAGGAAAACAGGACTGTGTTCTGTTCTTTGGTTAGGACCTACAGACCAGTTGACAGAGCAGTTTAGCTGTCATACCAGATTCAGGGTTCTCGTAATTACTTGAGATTGTACAGTTTCATTTCCAAGTTGAGACTTCGCTTGCAATTTGACGTGACCATATGGGCTTTTAACTTCTAGAAATGATCAGGAAAGTTCGGGATTGCCTGAATTTCATCTAGGGTGAAAGGAGTAGAGAGGTGGCAAGCAGACCTTTCATTTGCATTGAGCTTCTCTCCTCCCCCCTCGATTGAAGGCAGGTCTTTTATCCTCCTTACAGGGGTAAATTTCTGCCCTTACTTTATATTGCACCATTGCTATGGCAAATATAAAACTCCATGCCTAGTCCTTTAGGCCTTAGCTGAGCTTCTAAGTCAAATCCTATTTCAGTTGGAAACAAAACCTTCATTGTGCTTTCTCAAGCACTTGCAACTCAACCCCTTGGCCTTTCCTTTCAGATTGTGTGTCTTCTGTGAGCTCATGAGCAATTCAGGTGGCTTCTTTGTTCTAGGCTGGGTAAGTAGGAAGCTTCAGGGACTAGGATTTACTAGAAGCAGGGAGACCAAAACTGCATCAATTTAATATTTTAAAAATATTCTCCTTCCTCATGTCAATATTAGCCAGGTCCATAGTATATATTTCACTGGCCTCATTTGGCTAACAAGTAAGGAGGGAGGTGCCATTTCTAAGGTTGTACTCACTGGGCTTGCTTTGGTTTTGGATGATAAATATTTTTGCCTCTTGCTTCCACTGAAGAGGCAAACCTAGCGGTAGCCATCAACTGACTGAAACATTCTCTATCCATCTTTCTGGACTGCAGAGTTCTGAGTTATGCAAGTAGGTGTAGACATATCGGTTAACTCCATTTTAGCAACTGGGGTGGCTAGAGAGGAATTATCTCTTCCTCCACTTAGTGGACTCATAGATCTCAGTTGGTGGAGCCAGATAAAATAAAAAGAAAATAAAATCAAAGCCAGATGGCTCCAGAGCAGATGCCAGAGGAGGACTTTCATCATTGATCAGATGGCAGTTTAGATGCTTATCTGATTTGGGGCATTGTATTTAAGAATTATCATTATTTCAATTATAGTGTCAGGAGTATGCTCTCCCGACTCCAGATGCACAGATCCTTGTCTTGTGGTATAAAAAAATATGAACCATGTTTAGATGCAGAAAGAGCAATATTCCAAATTAACAATTTTGGGCAGTAGCTCCTCAGGAAACCTACATACAATGGTCTACTCAGTATTCTGAAACCAACTATGTGTACCATAGTCTTATTTACTACTGTTGTTGAACATGGAATGATATTTTCATATATGAGATGGAAAAGGCCGCCTTTTTGATAAACTAAGGTAATATAAAATAATTTCTGTCAGTAGACATGCAGATTATGTCTTGTCTAGTAAGGTTCTAATTGATTACCCTCTCCCACTGGGGAGGAGGCTACTTTTGATTCCATTTGAACACGCATTTCTATGTTAGAATAACATGAATTTGTGGGGTTCTTTTGGGGTAGAGACTACTGGGGATTGATCTCAGAGGCACTCAACCACTGAGTCACATCCCTGGCCCTATTTTGTATTTTATTTAGTGACAGGGTCTCACTGAGTTGCTTAGTGCCTCGCTATTGCTGAGGCTGGCTTTGAACTTGTGATCCTCCTGCCTTAGCTTCCCTGAGCTGCTGGGATTACAGGAGTGGGCCACCACCCTTGGCTCAATTTGCGTTTTTCTTGTTATTTACTTCTCTTTTGAACATCTCCCCCGCTTTCTTGTTGAGTTAGTCTTCCTATATGTTCATTTTTATACCTGTATGAAAGCATGATTTTACCTTTTTTTGAAAAGTATCTTTTAACAGTGTCTTGTTAAAATACTCATTTCAATCCATGTGTTGTTAACCAATGATATAAAGAGGTAGCAGAGGAGCAGAGGTTTGGTATGGAACAATTAATTTTTAATCAAATTTCTTAGAAAAATCAGGGTATTTCGATTTAAAAAAATTTAATTGATAGTCTTCACCCAAGCTTATAATTTCTTTCTTTCTTTCTTTCTTTCTTTCTTTCTTTCTTTCTTTCTTTCTTTCTTCTTTCTCCTTCCTTCCTTCTTTCTTTCTTTTCTCTTTTCTTTTCTTTTCCTTTTTTTTTTTTTTTTTTTTTTTTGGTAGCAGGGCTTGAACCCAGTGGTGCCCAACCTCTCAGCTACAACCCCAGCCTTTAAATTTTTTTTTTTTTTTTTTGGTGGTGCTAGGGATTGGAAGAATGGAGGAACTTTAGATTACGTGCAGGGAAATGAGAAGGAACGGGGGTATGAAAAATGGTGGAATGAGACAGACGTCATTACTCTATGTACATGTATGATTACACGAATGGTATGCATCTACATCGTGCACAACCATAGAAGCGAAAGATGTGCCCCATTTGTGTACAATGAATCAAAATGCAGTCTGTAAAAATAAAATAATAATTAAATTTTTTCCAAAATTTTGAGATATGTGTGAGCTAAATTGCCTATGCTGTCCTTGAACTTTCAAACCTCCTGCCTTGGCTTCCTGAGTAGCTGGGACTATAGGTGTGTGCTACTATGCCTAATAAACCACAGTTACTCAACATCAAGAAGAAGGAGAACATGTGAATAATGGCAGCTAATACTTATTGAATAGTTCTGTGATGGCACCAAATTGGGACCATGTCCCTTAGAGGCTTAAGAAAATGTAAAGGTCAGTTTCTGTATTTAACTGAAAGACTTCTGATGTTTCTTGATTGCAATTAAAAACAGAGCAATTCCTTGGCATGAAAATCTCTAAGCACACATTATTATAGCAGCAAGTCATGAAAAAGGGCCAACATGGGGTGACATCCCTGACCCTGTCAACATTGATGGCAACTTGTGTGGAAACCAACCATTGTCCTCTTTGAAGTTTGAAGTTTTGAGTGGATTCTGGCTGTTTTGCTAGGGCACTGACACTAATTAGTTCTGATCTCTACTCTTTAAGATTCTTTTGGTAATTTGCCTGTTGCCCTAGAGTGGGCTGGGTGCTTGCTACCATTCTTACATGAGGCTTTTCCGGTGTTATTTTCTTTATTGAGGTTAATTGACGATTTTTTTTTTTATAGTGGGGATCAAACTCAGGGCCTTGCACACATATGCTCTGCTCAGATCCTAATTTTCTTTCTGGTGTTGCTGGGAATTGAACCCAGGGCTTGGCACATGCGAGGGAAGTGCTCTACCACAGAGCTACATTCCCAACCACGCATGACAAATAAAAATCATGTATATTTAAGGAGCGCAATGTGATGTTTTGGTATACATACACATTCTGAAAGATTTCTACAAGCAAACTGATGTTTCCCCCCCAGTTCTGGGGCTGAAATCCAGGACCTAGAGCATGCTAGGCAAGTGCCCTACCACTGAGCTGCACCCCCAGTTCCTTACTCATTTCCTAACTGAAAGTTTGTACCCTTGAACTAACATCTTCCCATTTCTCCTGTCATAGTTCTGATGCAAAAAAAAAAAAAAATAATGCCAGAGTGATGCACAGTTCCTCACTGAAGCATTAACACCCTGGAGTAGGTTTTCTCCATCCACTGCACCTCACGGAAACATTCTGGTTCAAATAGATTCCACAGGTGATATTTGTTCTGTCCTCAGACAGGAAGAGAGAGAAGCATGTGCGATCACACCTGAAAGACCTAAGTGGAGCCAAAGGGTTATATGAGTCTGGTATATTTAGTCACCCATCCTAAGCTCACTCTTAGGATAGCATCGGGAATTTATGCTTCCTAAATATCTTCTACAAATGTCAGGCAAGCAGGGAGTCAGGGTACACACAGGTAGGAAATGCACATGTGAGTAGTTAGTATGTAGAAATAAGTGGTATAAGTCCAGAAGCAGGTAATAGATGGCAACTGTGGGGGTTCCTGGCAGGTCCCTGCAAGCATAAAGGAAGCAGGATCCATCTGGGGGTATCTTAGGTAGGAACTAAGTGAAGAGTCAGGATGGGAAGTGTTTCAGAAAAAACAAGTGATTTCAAGCCCAACTGAATTGGTTATTCTGGCATTTCTCCTTCCTAAAGCTGTGTGGCTTAGGAGGTTACTAAACTTCTCTGATCTCTCAGTTTCCATAACTGTAAAGCAGAATAATAATCACCACTTCACGGGTTGTTGTAAGGAATGGAAAAAGTGTATGGAAATAACTTGCACAGTGGTAGGCCTATAATATGGCCTTTATTCTTAGCTGATAAGGCATCAATACTAGTAAAGTACTACAACTCCAAACAGGGAAGTCGAGGCAGATGGTTTCTTAAGGACTAAAACAACTAGGTCAAGGACAGATCAGACTTGAAATATTGTGACCTTGCAACCTGGAATTCCAAGGCTCCATCCTGAGTAAACTGTCCTCTCGGGCCATAGACCAGAAGCTCTGGGGCTGCAGATAAGGAATAGCTCAGACCGGACCTAGGCTTGGGGCCAGTCCTTCTTGGGAAAAGACAGAAAATATAAGTGCTTTTTGTTGGTGAGACTACCTGTAGGAGGTTGAATGTTCCTTGGTGGCTTCTCTGAAGGAACCGAACCTTTTGAATGGGATTGGATAATACAGAATTCTCAAATGTGTGTGTGTCTATTGTGTAATTTTACTGTTATTGGAGGGGTGACATTAAAAATAATGATCTTTATTTGTAGACTCCTTTCACCAGTATATTATTATATGCAATTCTCACAACAAGTGTAAATAGTATCACTCTTGCTTAACGTATGAGGAAAATAAGATGTAGAGTGGTCAAGTGACTTGTTCAAGTCATAACTGGGACTAGATCTAGGTAGTATTCCTTCTAGACTGGATCTTTCCCCACTGAATACATAGATTGCATTTTTGGAACTGGTATTTTCACTGTGTGGAAAGTGTGTGTGTGTGTGTGTGCATGCTGGTAGAGCTGGTGATTGAACTCATTGTCTCGCACATGCTAAGCAAGTGTTCTACCACTGAGCTACATCCACAGCCCTTTTAAATTTAGTTTAATTTAAAAAATTTTTAAAGGAGAATAAAAGTTTATTTTGGGCTCACAGTTTCAGAGGTTCAGTCCATGGTGGGCCAACTACATAGTTTTGGGCCCAAGATGAGACAGAACACCATGCCAGAAGGGAGGCAGTGAAGGACTTAATTTCATTTTGAAACAAGGTCTAAGTTGCTGAGACTGGCTTGAAACTCATGATCCTTCTACCTTTGCCTTCTGAGTTGCTGGGATCACAGGTGTGTGTGTACCACTGTGCACGGGTCTGTGTGTGTGTTTAAAAAAATTATTTAGTAACAACAAAATGTGGGTAACTTTTAATCATACTTCTATATAATTTCCACACAAAGCAACCATGTGTATGGGAAATTTTATAGTGGAATTTATATTCCCAGTCCCAGGGACACTATATCTGACTGCATATTTCTTGAGGCAGCCACCGGCTCAGTAGAGACCAAAATGATCCTAGATTTGTCAGTAGCCAGCCCTGTGGCTTTTGGCAAGCCTCCCAGACTTAAAAATCTGGAGTCTCTATCTTTCTAGCCACAGAATCCTACATGACCTTTCAAAGCTTCTGTCAGCTCTTAGTAATAATAATGCAAGCACTCTGGTTATGGACAGGGCCATTTGTAGATATAATCACCTCCTTTGATGGAAGAGGATCCTGAGGCTCAACAAGATTAGGATACTTGCCAAATCAAGACCAACCATAGATGGAAGAGTAGTTTTAAAATGCAGGATTGGGCTTGTTCCATGGTGCCAGAGCACCCATCAGTTTGTCTTTCTCCCCCTGACTGGCAAGAATCAGAGAACCGTCAGGATAACTGCCTCTTGGAGCACCCACCTCAGTCATGTGCAAAATACTCCACTACCAGGTAGAAAAGAATTGTCTCAATTTTGATTTACATGATTTATATTTCTCTCACATTTTAAAGATCTTTAGAGGTATATAGTTCAGTGGTAGGGCCCTTGTCTAGCATGTATGAAACCCTGGCTTAGATCTCCAGCTCCCTATAAAAACTAACAAAAACAAAAACAAGCAAAGAATCCACTTTGGAGCATATTTTACAATGTAAATGTAAGTAGTGTGATTAGGCTGGGGGTGTAGTTCAGTGGAAGAGCATTTGCTTAGTATGTGGAAGGTCCTGGGTTCTGTCAGGTCAGATTTGGCAGCTGCAGGGGGAGGGAGCAAAGACACCTAGCAACGCACTACACCAGAAGTGGCAATCAGATGCAGACCTGCTGACCCTGATGTCCACCTGGTCCACCTTTTCCTGGGCAGAACCCCTAGCCCCCTCCTCCATATAAAGACCCTGAGCAGCCAAAGCCATGTGTGATTTCTTCCTGCTCTCCCATCCAGCCTTTCACCCTGGGGAGTGCTGGAGATTTCACCCAGTAGCACAAGCTCTAATAAAGCCTAATTTGGCTACTTTTGTCTGACTCTGGTTTGGTTACCTGCAGGCGAGTTTGGCGAGTTTATATTCCAACTGCCATGAACTTACAGTTTGGTCCTGAACCCACTCAGGTGAGCTTACAGGTTCAATCTCCAGCACTGCAAAAAAAAAAAAAAAAAAAAAAAAAAAAGTATAATATGGTTTTTTAAATAAATTAACTTAAATCACACATGAAGATTTGTAAAGTATGTACTTTAAAGTATGTAAACTTTTTTTTTTCCCTGAAAAGGAAGAGTTTGGAGACCTCTAGATTTTGGTCTAATTTTAATTTTTTATAAAAACATGATTATGAAAGTAAATAGACTGTTAAAGTATTATATAATGCAAACTCAGTTGTAAATGACTTTATTGAGATTTTTAAAAATTATTTTTTGTTCTGGGGATTGAACCCAGAGGCACTTTACCACTGAGACATATTCCCAGTCCTTTCATATTTTATTTTGAGACAGGGTCTCACAAAGTTGCTGAGGTTGGCCTTGCACGTATGATCTTTCTGCCTCAGTCTCCCTTTCTGCTAGGATTACAGGCATGGGCCACCATGCCTAATTTATTCAGATTATTTTATTGTTTGGATTATTTACATTCACATAATATGGGGCACTGTTCTTCTGCATCAAAGCAGGTACTGTAAAGCTGAGTCAATAAGAGATGTCTGAGCTGACTCAGGAGGCTGGTGGTAAAGCAGGAGGATGGCAAGTTCAAGGCCAGTCTCAGCATTTTAGCAAGACCCTGTGTCAAAATAAAAAATAACATGGACTGAGGATATAGTTCAGTGGTAAAGCACCCTTGGGTTCAATCCCCAGGACCAAAAATAAATAAATAAATAAATAAATAAATATTTAAAAAAATGGTTGAATGGTGTTTGACTTTTGTAAACTTTTCTTCCTGGCATTCTGGCAGTAATAATATTTAACTCTGTATATATTATATTTGATCAATTCAAAACACCAGGAAGTACCAGGCACTATGTATAAGCATTTTAAATTTAATACTTACAATGATAAAAGAATTGAACTTTAGTAAAATTTAGAGACTTTCTCAAGATTACCCAGGTAGCATTTGGACTTTGGTCTAAAATTCACTAATGGCCTCCGAATATAGCTCAGTGGTAGAGTGCATCCCTAACATGTAGGAGGACTTGGTTTCAATTCCAGTGCCATAAAAAAAATAAAATAAGCCTGGTACAGTGGCCCATACCTGGAATCCCAGTGGTTCAGTAGACTGAGGCAGGAGGATCACAAGTTCAAAGTCAGCCTCAGTAATTTAGTGAGGTCCTTAGTGAGAACCTGTCTCAAAATAAAAAGTAAAGAGGGCTGGGGATGTAGTTCAGTAGTTAAGTGCCCCTGGGTTGAATCCCTAATACAAAAATAAATAAAATAAATAAATAATAAAATAAAATTCACTATTTTTCTTTGGTAGTCTGTGTTAAACATGTTAGATGTATTTGCTAAAATATTAATATAATATTAATTTCATCAAAATCAATTTTTCCTTTCTCTAGAACCTTTAAAATGTATGCCACATCACACATTTCATCTAAACCATATCACTAAACTTTCCTCTCTCCTCCTCCCCCTCCTCCTCCTCCTCCTCCTCCTCCTTCTTCTCCTCCTTCTTCTTCTTTTGGTACTGGGGATTGCCAGAGTGCTACCACAGAGCTACATCTCCAGTCCTTTTAATTTTTTATTTTGAGGCAGGGTCTCACTAAGTTGTATGGGTCCTTGATAAACTGTTGAGACTGGTCTTGGCCTCCCTAGGTGCTGGGATTACAGGTATGAACCACCACACCCAGACTTATCACAAAACTTTCAAAATGTTCATATAAGAGGTCATTCTAAAAAATTATATAGTTATGAATGTTTTGTTCCTTCTCTTTAAAGAGAACTAAAATTTAACTCTAATTAGCATATTTAATGAACAATCATATCACCCTCAAAGCTTTAAAATTGTTAAAACATTTAATTATTATGAGTGGCTGAGTTATCAGAAATAGGTAATTTTGCTATTTGCTATAGATATAGTTATGAGTATAAATTATCTGGTTGTCTAATTAGGTTTGCTACTTAATTCCAACTTGTCCCATTAGTTCTACTAGGAATTGAATGTGTTTTTGCAACCAAAGGCAAATTGCTTTTCAATGTTAGGTAAAAAGTGCAAATGAATACAAAAATAAGTCAATAAATTATGTGTGAAACAAGACTCACTCATTTAACCTATCTCTCTTAAGATATGGTTCACTCTCAGTCTTCAAGTCGTATATTTAAATAGTATTTTCCATCTAAAACAGATGAGGGAATAGTCTTGGAAATGGCTAATTACACAAAAAAGCAATTTCACTGAAAAAGAGGATCAATTTGGCCACTGGGTGTCAATCTTGATCCATATTCACAGATAGTTAGCAGGAGAAAAAAAAATCTCCTGGCTCCAGCTTTTCTTTTAATTTTCTCTCCAGAGAGTGAGGGGAGTAGTTTTATTTAATACCTTATGGGATGCATTTTCTCTATTAACATCTTTTGTGAATTCTCTTTCATCACCATGAAGATTTTAATCTTCAGAAATCAGAGGAGCAAAAAGTGACTGAAAATTGCACCAAAAGAAGCATGTGTAACAAAAGCAGTCTGACATCTGTATTTGAAAAATCTTCCTAAGCTAAGCTGATCCACTCTGTGAGATATCAAGTGACTTTTATTTCTCTGCAGTACACTGAATATATAAAATTTCCAAGTCCTATAGGTCAAATATGAGTCTTGAAAGCTTAGTTCTCTCACAGACATTTTACTTTATGATTGCCTTTTCAAACTAGGAAAAAGGTTAGGATTAGGTTGTATAATATAGGGGACTTTGAGCCTTACAGTCCCCTTATCATCATCTCTTAGTGTGTCCTTCTAGAATCTAGATATACTCTATGTGTGCATCAGCATTTGTGTATACATAGCTCTTTCTCTTTATGTTTGGTCGTTAGTTTTTTCTTTTTTTCTTTTTTTTGGTACTGGGGATTGAACTCAGGGGCACTCGGCCACTCAGCCACATCCCCAGCCCTCTTTTGTACTTTTTTATTTAGAGACAGGGTCTCACTGAGTTGCTTAGCACCTTGCCCTTGCTGAGGTTGGCTTTGAACTCGAGATCCTCCTGCCTCAGCCTCCTTAGCTGCTGGGATTACAGGCATGCTCAACCATGCCCGGCATAGCTCTTTCTCTTTTTGGGAAGGGGTTTCACTGTGTTTCCTAGGCTGACCTCAAACTCCTGGGCACAAGTGATTCTCCTGCCTGAAATGCTCCTCCTGTCACAGACTCCCAAGTGGCTGCGACTACAGGCTGTGAGCACACTCAGCTCTCCTATTTATTTATTTATTTATTTATTTATTTATTTATTTATTTATTTATTTATACCAGGGATTGAACTCAGGGACACTCAGCCTCTGAGCCACATCCCCAGCCCTTTTTTTGTATTTTATTTAGAGAC
>JAJEJO010005163.1:204397-217976 GCA_020662805.1 Glaucomys volans | reverse complement strand
AGATTCTGATTTAATTGGTCTGATGTGGAGCCTGGGAATCAATATGAGCTTCTGCTACAAAGCCTGGTATTAGCACTGGGTGCTGGTGTCCAGAGGGAAGGTAAATCCCCAAAGGACAGAGGCCAGCCCATAGGTCTTCTGTGATTCCTGACATTCATAGAACTACTCTTGACTGGCTGCAGTGAAATAAATAAGCCTTCAATCTGAGAGAGAGAGAGAGAGAGAGAGAGAGAGAGAGAGAGAGAGAGAGAAAGGGAGTGGGGGAGGGAGGGAGAGAGAAGGAGAGAGAATATGCTAAGGCAAGTGGTTAGTCAACATTCCAGCTTCCAGCAAGGGGCAGAAAGTCCATGCTAAACTTCTCTAAGGGTATCTACGACAAAACAAGAGACATTTGAAGGGCACTTTACCCTTCACACAGTATATCATTTGCCATACCAATAACTTTTGGTTTGAATAGTATTATTATTATTTTTTGGTGCTGGGGATTGAATCCAGGGCCTTGAGCATGCTAAGCATGAGCTCTAACCCTGAGCTACACTCTCAGCCATACATTGGATGTTATTGTTATCCATACTTTATGGGAAAGTAAAAGAATCTATAGCAGGCATAAATTTTTCCATAATAGCTTGTCACATTATTTTGATTTGTTAAATAAAATTGAATCTGTTTCTAAATTCCAATTTTTCAAGGTCAATAAATATCATTCACCTATCACTGGCCTTCAAGTGAACACTGGTCTTCTGGACATGACACGAAGGATGGGTGCTTGGTACATGGAAGCCACCATTATCAATCCTCTTCTGATACTTGATGTCCTGCCATGCCTTAGTCCTTTACTGTTCAGTTCCAGGTAGACCTGTAGTGGCCTTCACCATGGTCTTTTCTAATTTCTGCAAGTTTGACCATGGAGATCCTCACTGCTATTCTCAAGGTGCTGGTCTGTAACCACCTGTGTGCCCAGCCCCCTTTCCACATCCAGGGTGGTGCAGAGAGACAGGTGTAGGCTTTTTTCCCAATAGAACCTCCTATCTCTCTCCCTCAGTCTTGTAAGGATCCAATAGTTCTTAAGAATCAAGGTGAAACTTCTTTCCTTGGAAGCATAGAAATCTTAACATCATTTTCTTGGCTGTGCTAGCTTTCCCAAAGAAAGTGTATGAAACATACAAAACACTGTTGTTTTTCTGGGACCAAGAACCCCAAACTCAGAATACAAACATCTGACTATACTTACTAAAAGGGAAAAAGGAAACAACATTGTGTTGCTGTGTCCACACTACCCCCAAAGACACAAATGAATTATTTATAATCCATTCTGATGCAAGCCAGAAAGTGTTCAAAGCAGGTGAAACTTCGAAGAGGTTTCTCTTTTCATCAGAATTAATTCATTGGCCCATATGGGTCTTTGACACGTCACAAGTGAAAGAAAAAAAAAAAGAAAAGAAAAGAAAAAAGAAAATGACACATTCATTGAAGAGGTTTGAAATCAAACACTGCATCAGATTTCTGATAAGTAAGGACAAAACCTCAAAATTCACTTTTTTTTTTTTCTTGCAAGTGTTGGGGATTGAACCCAGGGCCTGTGCATGCAAGGCAAGCTCTCTACAATTGAGCTACAGCCCCGATCCAAAACCTCAGTCTTTAATGAAGTTCCTCTGAAACAGTTGACTTTTTGTGGATAATTCTTCAACAAACACACCCCTGCCCCCTTATTACTTTGTTTTTACAAGACTTCTTGAGCATTAACTGTTGCCGATCTTTGTCATTGATTCTTATTTTAACAGCCACCTATCTAGTTCTTGAGCCAGAAGCATATCAGTTTATTGAACAAGGGCTTATAGATCTTTGGGGGATTTTTTAAAGATCTAAGGGCAATCATGGCTCTACTCTCAGCTGTGGAGACTTTGTCTGTAATTGTAATGCAATTCAGATCGTTTATAGCTCAGCTCTCCAGTAGCAGGTAGACACCACTAATAGAGTTCAAGCTTGTTCATCCTTGGAAAGGTAAAGAGCAGGCCTTTTCTTAGGTCGAAATTATTATATCTCATAAAGAACCTTGGAGTGTCTTATTGTGATCAGAATACAATGCACAGAAATGAAAGTTTATACTATATGGTGGGAAATATGGGGTTACTAATAATGGCTCCTGGAGGAGAATGAGAACAGGAAAAGAAAAGTGCTCATCTTGATTTTCTAAAAGACTCGTTTTGGAGCCATTGGTAATAAGCTGATGTTGAAAACTCATTCTCAAAAAACCCCTGATGTAGGTAAGCACTTTTATTAGTCTCATTTTACGACTGAAGATCCTGAATCACAGGGAGGTTTCAACCCAGGTTTGTTGCCAAGGATACACAACTGGGAGAATAGAGTTAGGGTGTGAACTTAGGCAGCCTGTGACGATTGCCTGTGACAGGTTCATTAACTCTAATACTGGGAGGATTTGGGGGCCCTGGCTTAAGTCTCTGTAAGACTCCCCACTGAAGTATTGCCCTGGCACTGGAGGAGCTGTGCAACCACACTAGTCCGTGAAGCTCATGAAGTGTCCGTGCACCCTTTTAGTGTGTACAGAGGCAGCACCAAGAGCTAAACATTGCCTTCTGAATTCCTTCATGGTTTATCAAGTAAAACAGTTACCGTAATCATCTCAGGTCCAAGGGTTGCAACTTTGCTTTTTCCTAAGAGACGATTTTCTGGGAAGGTTCTAACTAAGAAAACACCTTGGCAAAGGGGTAAAAAATTGACTACTCAGTGACCATCGAGCTGGGAGGCTTACAACCTTTGGACCACTGACACAGGTCATCTACTTTAGCAGTCATATAGGATTTCTGGGGACTAGCACATTCTTATTAAGTGCTTTTTAAGTCACCAGCCACACAGCTATGGGTTTGACATACTAAAATTCTATCATAAAATGGGGATGAGTGGCATATCTGAAGAATAAAATCATAGAAGTTCATATATATTTTATTCAAATCACCAGTAGTGTGGCTGTGGACTAATCCAATCCAAGCATATCCTATTTCTCAGACTGCAATTTTTTAAAACAAATTTAATTTTTAAATGTTTCCACATTTTTTATTGGTGCATTGTAATTATACTTATTATGGGATTTGTTGTTATATATTCACACATGCACACAATATAATAATATAATTTGGCCAATATCACTCCTCAGCACTTCCCGCTTTCCTGCCACCCCCCCAGTCCTTGGTCCCTTTCCTCTACTGATCTCCCTTTAATTTTAGGAAATCCACCCCTACCTTAACTTTTCTTTTTCCTCTATAGTTTCCACATATGAAGAAAAACCATATAACCCCTGACCTTCTGAGTGTGACTTATTTTGCTTAAGACTATGCAATTTTTAATGCACTTTGCTCTAATGGTTTCAAGAATACACCAAATTCTCAATAATAGTGTCGAGTGAGAATTAAAGTGCTACTATTTTTAAAATTTAGTGTTTGTGATTATTAATGATTTGTACTATGTAATAAAGAGGGGGTAGTAAGTGGGCTATTCACATTCTTTCCTCCCAATAATTTCATTTTTTAATTTTTATTCTTTGGCGCTGAGGATTGACACCAGCGCCTCATACTTGCTAAGCATATTCTTTACCACTGAGCTATACCACCAGCTCCCCAATAATTCATTCTTACTGCTGAGTGAGGGTGTCTGAGGCCCGAAGTCTCCTTTGGCTTACACCTTTCCTTCTTTTTCTGTGAAAACTCTCCCCTTTGTTTAGAGCTTCTTTCCTGAACCATCACCACCGAATGAAACTCTTGCAGTCCTTCAAGGACCAGCCTCATGTTTCCATCTTTGATCACCCTATTCTTTGTGGTTTGCTAACAGGGTAGGTGTCACCCACAAGGTGCTTACCCCCATCCTGTCTGATTGTGCTGTTGTTTACATGTATACATTTCACTTCATCTTCTTTTTTTTTTTTTTTTTTTTTTTTTTGGTGCCAGGGATTGAAACCAGGGGCACTTAACCACTGAGCCGCATTCCCAGTCCTTTTTATTTTTTATTTAGAGACAGGATTTTGCTAAGTCGCTTAGGGCTTCCCTAAACTGCTGAGACTGGTTTTGAATTTGTGATCCTCCTGCCTCAGCCTCCCGAGCCACTGGGATGACAGGTGTGCTCACTTCATCTTCTTGATCGTGGGTTGGCAAACTTTTTCTGTGACTAGCCTCACTGTAAATATTTCTGGCTGTGTATGCTCTTCAGTCTCTGTTGTACGATTCAATTCCGCTGCTTCAGCAGGACAGCCCCAGTGAGTACTAAACCAATCGATGGAGCTCTGCTCTAATAAAACTTGAATTCCACCTGAAACTCAGTGGCACTGAGCACATTCACAGCCATATGCAATCATCACCACTATCCATTCTCCAGGATTTTTCATCATCCCAAATGGAAACTATGTACCCATTAAGCAATAATTTCCCATTTCTTCTTCCCCAAGGACCCTGTAACCACCATTCTGTTTTATCTCTATGAATTTGCCCATTCTAAGTGTCTAGTGGAATCATACACTACTGTCCTTCTGTGTAGTTCACTCAGCACGATGTTTTTCAAGGTTTATCCAACTTATGGCATGTTTCAGAGCTTCACTCCTGTTTTGATTTAATGACATTCCGTTGTATGTATACATTACATTTTGTTTATCTGTTCCTCTGTGGATGAGCACAGGTTGTTTCCAACTTTTGATGATTGTAAATAATGCTTAAATGAACTTGTGAGGTACAAGCATTGTTTAAGCTCCTGTTTTACATTCTTTTGCTAGAAATGGAGATGCTGAGTCATATCATAATTCTGTTTTCCATTCTGAGAAACCACCCATCTGTTTTCTGTGGTGGCTGCACCATTTTATATTCCCACCAGAACCAAAGTTTCTCTTTCTCCAAATCTAAACCATTACGTATATTCTGATTTTTTGTACCCTATGATCATCCTAATATGTGTGAAATTGTATTCATTGTGTATTTTTTCATTGTTTATTTTTAGGAAGGTGTCTTTCCTTGTTACCCCATTTTTCCATTGTCATCCATTTGAACGACTCACTTTTCAATGTTCAGCTGGTTGATAATTTTCTCCTCCAGTCCTTTTTTTCCTCCTCCAAAAGACTTAAGTACTTTCTTTTTATGCTTCTATTATAATTGGTGTGAATACATTGATTATTATATGTATTAGGCTATATTGTTTTAGGAGGCCATAAATTCCTACAAAGAAGTGTGTGTGGGAGTACATTTTTATTCATCTCTCTAACCTCAGTGCCTGACACACAAATAGTTTTTTAATTTTTAATTTTTAGATATATATGACATAGAGGGATTTTTGACATATTATACATACATGGAATATAACTTCCCATTCTTGTGGTTGATGTGGAGTTACACTGGTCATGTATTCATAAATGTGAACATAGAAAAGTTATGTCCAGTTCATTCTACTGTCTTACCTATTCCCACTCTGCCTCCCTTTCCCTTCATTCCCCTTTGTCTAATCCAGTAAATTTATATTCTTCCCTCCCCACCCCTTATTGTGTGTTATCATCTGCATATTAGAGAGAACATTCCAACTTTGGTTCTTTGGGTTTGGCGTATTTCACTTAGCATGGTAGTCTCCAGTTCCATCCATTTACCAGCAAATGCCATAATTTCATTCTTCTTTATGACTGAGTAATATTCCATTATGTATATATACCATATTTTCTTTATCCATTCATCTGTTGAAGGGTACATAGGTTAGTTCCTTAGCTTAGCTATTGCAAATATTTAATAAATACACTTTTAGACTAAATTCAGGGCTTGATAACTTTAACCATTCAAAAAGTCCTTCATAGCTTGCCTTCAGGATTTATTTGTATGTTCTGTGAAAAATTGTCTTTGTGCCTCATGAAATTTCATCAAGTTTTTTCCTTTGTAGGAAATAAGGTGTTTCTCGGAGGAAAATAGAAAATGCCCACATAGGTAGAATGGAAAACAAACACCTAGTGAAGGTGTTAAAGAACCTCAGATTTTAAAAATTTATTCCAACATCATAATGCAAACAATCTTTGTTTTTTCTATTAAAAGTCCATTTCTGAATAGTCACCAGTCAGACCATGCTGTTGAGGACCCTTGATGACTACCATTGGCTACTGCTATGGATTATGGAGTCAGGACAATCATCAAATAGGTAAAGAGAGGAATAGGGGTCCCAGTCAGATCAGCTGTAGCTGAGAATGAAATCAAGTACTCATATTTTTGCTGGTCACATGTTTTTGCATCAATGTAAATGTGTCCATTGCTGAAACAAGTGCCAGTCTGTTATCCAGTGAGAAAAAGAATTGATATCCTTTCCCTCCAGGAAGGTGCCTTATTTTTTCATCCTAGGCTGGATTCAGATGAAGAGGCTGTGGCTCACTGAAAATGACAACTATTAGCAAACTGAGGGAGGACATCATCTTAAGGAGAAAATGATAATCATATGGCTCTTTTAAGAGAAGATCTGTGATTTCATAAAACATCAATTCAGGACTTTGAGGGGAAGAACTTAACAGCTTCCTTAGGGTCCTGGCAGATTCACTTTCTCTCATCATTTTTGTTGCAGTGTTAAAACCAACCAACCAACCACCACCACCACCAAAAAGCCTAAAACCAAAAAGTGCTAATAACCCACTAGAAACGTAGTGAGAGCCCCAGTTTAGCTGTCAGAATGTCTGTGGCTGTGTTACCAGCTTGATGGTTTTAGGAAATTACCTAAATGTTCTTGAACTATGGAGAGTGAGATAAATGATCAAATAAACTTTGGAAAGCAAATAATGGCCAATAAATGTAATTTAATTGTTTTTACTCCTTTTCATAAAGATAACAGTGTTGGTTATAGACAATTCAAACACAATGGAAAAAATTTAAAAATGGTCATCCCAAATACCATAATTAATAGCAGCTTCAGCAACCATTCTTCAGAGTCAAGCTCAGTTTTGCTTGGCCTTGATCATATGCACCTTTCTCCACACACACACACACACACACACACACACACACAGACACACACACACACCAGAATGGCACATGGAATCCATGCTACTTTGCAAAATAATTTCTTAAACATAATGGAGAGGAAAATAATTCTGCCAGGTGTGGTGGCCCACACCTGTAATCACAGTGACTATGGCAGCTGAGGCAGGAGGATTGCCAAGTTAGAGCAATTGTCTAATTACTTACAGAAATAGTTATATGAACAAGAAGGGACGGTAGAGAGAAGGTTTCCCTGGCTGGGGAGTGAAGACAGAAATCCAGATGAAAACCAGCCAACTCTGAGGCAGGGGAGGGAAAGGCACTCAAGTATGGAAAATAACCTTATCTTTATCCACCTACTCAAAGGGGGCTGGAAGAAAAGAATTTGCAGGGCTCTTTTCTAAAACCTGCCACTCTAATTTTCCAACCTGAGAAAGAGTAAGGATTTTGACAAATGTTTTATGTAACAAAGAAGAGTTACATAAGACATTTTGTATAATTATAATGCACAATAAAGAATATGGGAAAGAAAGAAAGAAACCAGACTCCCTGCCCCAAAGAGTTACATAAACAGTAAATCAATTTTAAAGAATAATTTTTTGAACCACTTGGTTAAAAAGTTTTCTGTCACTTTACCCATAATTACTGTGGTCAGTGAGGTCAAATGGCAGCAGGAGCTATGTCCTACTGCCATCCACCCTGTCACTCACCATTAATGGCACTGGTGTTTTGTTTTTATTCTAACTTGAAAAAAATTTCTATTTAACCTAATTTGCCTTTCAATTTGAGGTATTTTTAGGGTTAAAATTTTTAGGATTAAATAGCTGTTACCTTCATGTTGATACGATGTACAATTTCTGAGGAATATAAATAAATTTTTATTTATACCTTTTATGATTTGTCATCCAAATGTCTTGCATTATATTCAAATACAAATACAGTATGGTGTTTTGTTTTTTGGTTATACATGTTACTAAAGAGTTTCCTGGAAAAAAAAGATTCCTGTAACAATAAGGTATGCTGTAATCGTTAGGCATAACATACTATGCTTTCAACTGAGAACTTAGAATTTTGGAAAATTTGTATCTGACACTTAGATCTTTTTTCTTTAAGTTTGGTTTTCATTCTCAGTAAAGACCATTAACAATTTTTCTCTCTCAATGGATTGATCAGCATTCCTTCTAGTTGTGCTCTGACACTTAGATCTTGACAGCTATACAATTAAAATTTTTTGGGGGGATGAGTCTGGTGGTAATATTTATAAATATGATTTTAAAAGTATTCTATGATTAAATGTATTAAATTATAGAAGAACCAAATAGCAGTGAAGAAATATTTTCTAAGTGACAAAGTGTAATGGTATAAAACCTAAGAGTGAAAGATATATTAACGGTTTTTAATGTAATTGAGGATAAAGAGTTAATTGATAATAGTTTCAGATTCCATGTTGCAATTAACCTTTAAGAAACTATTAATGTTTTGATGGAGTGTCAGAGAATACCCATAATTACCCAAAAATATGCTTAAAAACTTAAATTACAAAACAACCTTTTAAAGACACAGGAACAAGATATCCAGCACATGAGAGATAACAATCCAAGAAAGGAAGGAAAAATATTGAGATGAATTTGAAATTTTTTCATTGTATTCTTTAAGGAATTTTTATTTTGTAAGACACATTACATGGAAGAACCTAATATAAACTGGAAACTAATATATTTTTAAAAATCGGAGCTTCTGATAGATAGTATATCCTGATGCTGGTAAGATAAACACTTGAGTTCAGGGTCAATGAAGAGAAGGCCTGGAAAGCACTCCATTTTGCCACTGAGATGTCTGAAGGGCTACATCCTAGTAGTAAGGACAAGGCCAAAGCCCAGGGCAGAGGTGGAGTGCAGTGGTAGATTGCTTGCCTAGCATGCACAAGGCCCTGGATTCAATCTCCACAGCAAGGTGAGGAAAGAAGATGGAAATCCAATCTTTAAAAAAACCTTTTTGTTGATGCATAATAATCGTACAGAACACAGCGTTTCATTGTGGCATATTTGTACATGCACAAAACATAACTTGATCAATTTCATTCTTCAGTACCTCCCCTTGTCCTTACCCCCATCCCAAGCCATCCCCTTACTTTACATTATTTTGAAATCTAGTCTTAAGACCACTCTGATTGAGTCAGGGTTTATTTCTATTTCAGCTTCTTCCTTGAAGGAAAAGAAATCCTCCTTGGAGAAGATAGCATCATCCATAGTTTACATAGTTTTTCACATTTAATATAAATAATTTAATTAAAATTTGTCAGGCATACCAGGAGATAGGATGATGTGACCATAAACAAAGCCAAACAACAGAGGCAATCCATATATTAGGGTTATTGGGCACAGACTTTAAAATAATCTTGTCAGCATGGTGGCCCACACCAGTAATCCCAGTGGCTGGGGAGGCTGAAGCAAGAGGATCCCAAGTTCAAGGTCAGCATGGGCAAGTTAGCAAGACTAGTGTCTCAAATAAAAAGTAATGGGATGTAGGGATATAGCTCAGTAGTAAAGCACCCCTGGGTTCAATACCTAGTATCCACCCTGCCCAATAAAATTAAAAATAAATCATGATAGGCATGTGGAAGAAAATCGATATCAAAGTAGACAGTTTCACAAGGTTTTTTTTTGTTGTTTTTTCAATTGGTTAATATTTTATTTAGATTTTTACATCTTTGCTGTTAAGTGAGACTGGTCTATGCTTAGCTTTCTTACATTCTCCTCTTCTGGTTTTGTTAGCTGAGTTATTCTGGCCTAGTGAACTGAATTGGGAGCAGTTCTCTCTGTTTTCATTGAATATGCTTTTTTAAGATTGGAAACACCTCTTCCTTGAAGATTTGGGTAGAATAGGCCTTTAACAGTATTGGGGTCTATTGTATCTTCTCTGTGGTTTTTCCTTCACTGTTGTTTTATCTCCTCCAACATCCCCTTCAGTCTTTCTCTTGGACATGGTGGCAGTGGTGGCAGGGCATGGGTTCTGGACATAGGGATGCAAAAGCACTGGGCTTTGGTGGGTCTGGGGTAATTTTTGCCTCTTTTTCCTTTTCTTCTAAAATAGATATTTCAAGCTATAAATTTCCTAAGGGAAACACTTTCCCTTCCCACCATATGTATTTCTGTTTTTTCATAAGTGAATTTTCTTTTTCTACACATAAATTCTTTTCTTTTTTTTCTAATTCAAATTTTTAAAAAACATAAATGGTATTGGGAATCAAACCCAGGGCCTTAGACGTGCCAGAAACACTCTACCACTGAGCCACATTCCCAGGTGGACGTGCATTAATTTCACAATTACAAAAATTACTAATTTGCATATTATTAAAAATACTTTCTATCAAGTCACAGATAACAGATCCTTCTCTTGCCATTTGCATCACTGGAAAGGTCACTGGCTTTGAAGTTGCTGATGTTTGGAGCATACAGCTCTTCCTGCATGTCCTTTGGTGTCCCAGTCAAGCCATACACCACATAGGAAGGAACAGGTCTGACCAGGGTGGGTCGATTTTCACATTCCTGAGGTATTTCATATGGCTATATTCTCTGTCACTGAAGTGTTTATTAATGCCATTTCATCTTCTTTTTCTTCAAGTACTAGTTCTTTAAGATTCCAAGCTTCAGTTACAAATGGTCAAAGTTGTCACGACTTTCCTGAGTTCAGTTTCCCGTTTCAAGGTGGACCATGACGGAGCAACCTGTACTGTTCAGGGAGAGAAGGTGGTAGTGTCCCAAAGCAAAAGGAGCTTCAGCTGCTGCTGGGATAGTCTTCCAGTCCCTTCCTTTACTCATAGGAACAGTTCCTCTGGTTCAACCCAAGGCAAACTCACCCATCTCCTAACTCTCCTGCAGTTGGCTCTCAACAAGTTTGCCAGCCACTTTGCATCCTCAGCATGGAAGTGGGGTTGCTTGAAAAGTCAGGCCTCCCCAGGAAAGCTGGAGTTGGGGCTGCTCTTGGGTCCCATCTGGGTCACCAAATTTGCTGCCAAAAGCTCGGTTCTTGTATCTGACGTCAATCCAACAACAAGGACGTGATTCTGAGAAAAAGGAAAAAGGTTTATTGCTTTGCTAGCAAAACACAGGAGATTCCTGTCCCAGAGGCTGTGATTCTGCCCATCAACAGGAACAGGAGACTTTTAAAGAGGTGACTCAAAGGCTGCATTGCATGTGTCTCACAGGTTTTCTAAAAAAGATTTGGATCAAAACTTTGAAACTGAAAATATAATGACAGAAATAAAAATTTAATAGGATGGGTTTGATAGTATAGTATGTAAAAGCCCAAGTGAGTAAGAAGGAGGAAAGAATAAAAGGGAAGATTTAAAACAAAAAATATGTGTACTAAGTTATAATTGGATGTGAGTAAAAGTTCCGGTGTGCTATTTCACAGTAGGGTGACTATAAATGACAAAAAGTGCTGTGCATTTCAAAAACCTAAAAAAGAATTTTGGAAGTTTTATCACAAGAAATGATAAATATTTGAAAAGATATGTTTAACCTGATTTAAACATTATACAATATATACATGTATCAGCACTTTACATGATACCCCATTAATATGCATAATTAAAAAATATTTTAGCTGTCCCTGGACCTTTATTTATTTATATGTGGTGCTGAGAATTAAACCCAGTGCCTCAACCACTGAGTTACAACCCCAGCCCTAATATGTATAATTTTAATGCTTTTTTCTTTTTTTTTGGTACTGGGAATTGAGCTCAGGGTCTTGTGCGTGCCAGGCAAGTGTTCTACCATTGAGCTACACTCCCAGCTGTGGAACAATTCAAATAAAAAAAAAATGATTAAAGATAAATCCAAAATTGGTTCTTTGGAAAGACCAGCAAAACTGATAATACAAAGAAAAAGAAAAAAAGGCAGCAAACAACCAGCACAGCAATGAAAAGAGGTGATAGTACCACAAATCATGCTGATTCTAAGATGATAAGAAGATATAATGAACAAATTTGTGCCAATGTATTTGAAAATTTAGATAAAATGGAAAAAAAATTCCTAGAAATGCATGAATTTCCAACACTGACATGAGAAGAAATAGTGGTTGTCAATCCCATCAGACCCTTTCAGCCACTGTGGTGCCACATACCTGTAATCCCAGAGACTCAGGAGGCTGAGGCAGGATTGCAAGTTTGAGGCCAGTCTCAGAAACTTAGTGAGACTTTGTCTCACAACAAAAAATACAAAGGGTTGGGGATGTAGCTCAGAGGTAAAGTACCCCTGAATTCAATCCCCAGTACCATACACACACAACAAAAACAAAGACAAAAATAAAAATCAAACAAAAACAAAAACTGACCCTTTCCACGTGGAGGGAGAAGTGATATGTCTTTACTAGAATGGACAGATTCTCTGAGTATGAGAACAGCAACTCACTCATAGTGAAGGTCACTAGGTATGTGACCTTGGAATGCCTGCTCCTATTATACACCTAGTAAGTGAAAGCAACCACCGGAATAGAACAATGAAATGATAGTTTATTGTTAGATCACCAGCTCAGACTGGGGGTGTAGTTCAGTGGTAGAGTGTGTGCTTAGCATGCACAAAGCTCCAATTTTAATCCCTAGCACTGTCCAAAAAAAAAAAAAAAAAAATCACCAGCTCAAAGACGAAACTGCTTTTGAAGGATGTGGTATATGAAAGGTATGTGATATTCTATTCATAAGAAGTAGAAAGATTGGTGTTTTTCACTGTCACCTCAAGAACTTGCTGCCCATTCTGCCTTTTTGGCTCTGCTGGATTAGAAGTCCTGACTCCGAAATAGAATGATTCTGGCATAAGATACTACAGAGCATTAAGGCATGACAACTGCCTGGTCACTTGGCTTCTCAGATAGGCTTCAACTTGCCTTATGCTGGAAGCATTGTTCAGGTCCAGGGGGGCTATGCATTCACTTTCTGCTCTAGAGCTTCTCCATTGCTCTAGACACTGGTAGGCTCAGCAAGCACAGATCTCACTCCAGCTTACAGAGCCTTGAGGATAACTCTTAACCAACAGGGAATGGGAGCTGATGGATAAATACTTGTGGATGATCCTTAGGAGGGCAATTCTGAGAATTCTCTACCTTCCTTAGAACTAAGTGCCCTTGATAAATCACCCCTATCTAGTTTTTCCTCCTTCCTTATCTCACACAATCTTATCCCTATTGCTCCTTGCAGTAATTTCTCAAATAAATTACATACCCCCAAGTCTTCAGACCATGGATCTGCTTTCAGGGAAAGTATAAGCTTAGATATTCCAGAGCTGATCAGATTGGGTTCAAATTCCAGGTCTGCTACTAACTAACTGTGTGATCTTGGGAAAAATTACTTAAATTCTCTGGGCTCAGTTTCCTTATCTATAAAATAGAAGTAATTATGGCACCTCTTCATAGGATTCCTGCAAGGATTAAATGAGGTGGTATCCATAAAGAACTTTGAACTGTGTCTACTACATAGTAGGAAGTACATAAATGTTAGTTTTTATGGTGTTTGCAGATCATTTTTTCTAGTAGGGGACTTTAGTAATTTCCAAGAATTTTTTTATAATAATAAATATTTACCTTTTTTT
>JAJEJO010005163.1:166757-202135 GCA_020662805.1 Glaucomys volans | reverse complement strand
TAAAATAAAATAAAATAAAATAAAATAAAATAAAATAAAATAAAATAAAATAAAACAAAATACAATAAAAAAGTAAAGTACAAGAATGGAAAGATAAAGTTAGCAAAAATCCTTTTTAAATGAATCCTATGATTTTGTTCTTGATCTTAAGGTCTGGATTAAAGATCTGATTATTCTATTTTAGGGTTTCTTGACCTTGCACTGTTCAAATTTGGGGGTAGATAATTCTTTGTTTTGAGGGACTTCCTGTGCATTGTATTAGCAACATCCCTGATCTCTCCCCACTAGATGACAGTAGAATCCCCCAGTTGTGACAACCAGAAAGATCTCTAAATAGTGCGAAATGTCCCTTCAGGATATTGGAGAAATACTGCTGTGTTTCTGCTCATATTTTAAAGTTAATTGTAGGCCCTAAAGGCAAGCGTGGCTAAGGAGAAATTAAGACTCCAAAACAGCCCGAGGATGCATCTCCTGGTATCTCAAGATCTTTTCAGCTTATTTTGTAAGTCTACTCCAATATTTAGATCCTGACTTGGGTGAAATGCCAGGAGTCGAAGGCAGTGTTTATACCATTTTATTTTATTCATTCATTCTTCAAACATTTATCAGGTCCTTCGCTAGGTCCTGGGGATTTGGTGATGAACCTGATAGACCTATTTCCTTTGACAAAGACCTTGACTGAATTCTGTTGCATGTCCTCAAATCTGTGAACAATGAAGATCAGATTAACCTGTAATAGTGATCCTAGTAGTTGTCCTAATTAATTTCACTCCAAAGATCATGTATTGGTCCTGATTCATATAGTTATTTTCTTTGTGTTTCCTACTCCTTAACACAGACCTTTCTACAAACTCTAGCCCTTTCACAATCTCTGAGATAAGAGAGGAACTGTGGGGCTGATGGAATAATATTAGTCTTCTGGCCCTCAAGACTCTTTATCTAACCAGATGCACTCATTGACCTTTACCTGCAGAAATCGCTCTCAAGAGAGAAGAATTTAAAAGCAGGGTATCTGGCCATTTTGACCCTGCTGCTCTATTATTAGCTTTCTTCACTCTGTACTGTGAAGTCTCATGGCACAGGATCTTGACTCTGGTGCTTGGGGTACTGGTTGGAAGGAACACTTATGCCTGCCTTAGCCCCAGGTGTCTCCCAGGGTTACCTGTGATGGTCTTTAGATCTTGAGCTTTTTCCAGGAAAGTCTATTTTTAGTTAACTTATTTTTAATCAGCAAGCCTTGGTAGCCTGTGCAATTTCTCTAAACCTCTGCCAATGCTCTTCATGCAACTTTATTCACAACCAAGAGGATCCCATTGTCATATTATAACTTGAGTCTTCATTTTTGGTGTACAAAATATGGCTGCTATGCTGGTTATCCCTTTAGGTCTTGCTGAGGTTTTTCTTATTCTGGCTACCCACCAGGAACATGAAGTTAACTTTTGACCCATGACCTGGTCCTGAGACTGGCAAGTCCAAAGTTATTAGTGGGAAAAAAGTTTTCAAGAACAAGAAGTGTCATGAATTCTGGGGGTTCTTAGTAGGCAAGATATCTTTTGATATCTTTTTGGCACTTTTTCATTTTTGGGTACTGGGGTTGAACTCAGGGGCACTCGACCACTGAGCCACATCCCCAGCCCTATTCTGTATTTTATTTAGAGACAGGGTCTCACTGAGTTGCTTAGGGCCTCGCTAAGTTGCTGAGGCTGGCTTTGAACTCATGATCCTCCTGCCTCAGCCTCCTGAGCCACTTGGATTACAGGTGTGTACCACCACACCTGGCCACATTTTCAGTTTCTTTGCCAGGAATTGAAACCAGGGCCTCAGGCATACTGGGCATAATGTCCACCATCTATGTTTTGCATTTTTTGATGGAATCAGTCTGACTTTGTTTTCTAAGGGTCAGAGATTCTTTCAAGCTCACTCAAGAAAAAGGGGACTTTTGAAAGAATATACTAGATTAGGAAGTAGAATCTAGAGCTGCCAGAAAGTTAGGCAACTCTATGAACCTCTCTACCTTTCTCTCCTAAACTCCGGGTCTCTGAAACTTGCATTCAAGACTGGGAAAGCAGATAGTATCTTTGAGGAACCAAATGGAAGCCAGTGTGACTGGACTGTTATTTGAGGTTTATGATATGGGCAAGGGCAAGCTCATGCAGGGGATCACAGACTATGCTAAAATTTTTGGATTTTATTATATAAATAATGGGAAAACATTGAAGGGTTATAATGAAGCAAGCAATATGGTCTGTATAATGATTGCAAGAATATTAATATTATCATTATCATTATTATTATTTGTGGTATTGGGAATTGAACCCAATTGAACCTAGGGCACATGCTAGGCAAATGCTGTACTACTGAGCTACATCCCTGGGCCCCCTTTGTTTAAGTTGTAGATGGAACATGATACCTTTATTTTATATATTTATTTTTATGTGGTGCTGAGGATTGAACCCAGTGTATCACACATGCTAGGCAAGTGCTCTACCGCTGAGCTACAGCCCCAGCCTCAACACCTTTTTCAAATATTTTTTTTTTTAAAGTCTGGTTCTTTTAATTTTTATTTGAAATAAGGGCTTACTAAATTGCCCAGGCTGGTCTTGAACTTGGGATCCTCCTGCCTCAGGCTCTTGAGTAGCTGGAATTTCAGGTATGCACCACACCACAGTACATGGATACAAAATGATGTGTTTTTTTTTGTTGTTGTTGTTGGTGTTTTTTTTTTTTTTTTGTGGTGCTGGGGATTGAACCCAGGGCCTTGTGCTTGACAGGCAAGCACTCTACCCACTGAGCTAAAAAATGATGATTTTAACTACAGAGAGAAGAGCTTTGAGAAGGCCATGGGAGTGCAAGTGTTACATGTGATACATGTGATAGACTAAGGAAAGTGCTCTGAGGACATCTCTGAGTTGCTGGGATGATAGTCATGCATCACTGTGCCTGTCTGACAGACTTTATTTTTAATGGACCTGTTGTTCTTTCCATACACAAATAATAATAGAATCTATTCAAACACTTGCCAGGTTTCTCTGTTTAAAGTTACTCTTTTTCCTGTCTAATTAATAAGTAATTTGTGAGATGGTACCTCAAACGTTTTTTGACTGAGAAGCATATGAGAAATAGTTCTTTCCCTGACCTACTAAATTGATTTAAGCATTCACTAATGGGTAATGACCTCCAATGGAAAGCACTAGTCTCTTGGAAATATCACTTTGAATCATCTGGTTGCTGAATGGAAAATAGATGGGAGGAGTAAAACTGATAGCAAGGAGCAGATAAGTCTTGCCATAATTCAGGTGATAGACATTGAAAGCTACTGAAAAACAGGTTGAGAAAAGTGGGTGGGTTTAAAGGAGAAGTGAATAGGTTGAGATACTTGAGTTAAAAAAATTCATGATTAATGGCATTTGAGTGTGGAGAAAAGAGGGAGATATCAAGACTGACACAAATTTCTGGTGTGGCCTCTGGGTTAGACGGTGACTGGTGGTTCTCCTTACTGAGATACTGAAGAGTTAGGGTTAGGCTCCATGGTGTTGACTTTTAGATTTCGGAACGTTGGATTGGAGCTGTCCATTGGGCAACCGGGTCTGTGTCACTTAGAAGGAAAATCAAGGTTGGATTCTTAGCAAACTGAAGTTGGATTTTACAGAGATTTTACAGCCTCATGCCCAATGCAGAAAGCATGAAGTTAGTTTGGGATAGAAACAAACGCTCTGAAAATATTTCTGGTAATTTGGTGTGAACGAGTGAAAAATAAACCAAGGAAGCCAATTAACATAACTTTGCTAGAAGGAATTTCACTTTCCAGCACTCTTCCCTGTGCTTTTTTTGGTTGTCTGCTCTATAAAGTCCTATATGCATATATGGCGAGAGAAATGTGAAAAATAAATTAAACTTGCATTGAAGAGAAACGGTGGTGGCTTACATCACAAGTGAAGTAGCCTGGGCTTTTTCAGATGCTGGTCCATAGCCGTAATCCTCCAAATCTAGCAACACGCATTCTCAGTCAGGTATAGATATCTGAGATAAACACGTGCATGGTGCAGGCTATTTACAAGGGCCGTGAATTTGGGATTACATGGATTGTTTTAAAAAATTTATTTTTAAGAAAGCGAGTGAGGATGGATGGATCGTGCTCTGGTCTCCCACCCCTACTCTTTTCTGCTCCCCTCCTCTCTTTACCCCTTCTGCGTTATTCTGGGATTAGCGGCTGGGTCGGCCCCATACACAAATGCAGCTGGCTCCTACCGTCGGCCTGAGCCCTGCTGTGCAACCACGTCAGGAATTCCAGTAAGTTGGCAACACTGGAGCACAAAGACAACAACAATGAGGAAAACCCTTCAGTGCAGAAAGGAATGTTTGGAGCCCCGACCGCTACATTGAAAGGACGAGCGCGCGCGCACACACACACACACACACACACACACACACACAGTCGCGCCTGCGCACCCACGCGCGCACTGCGAGGCAGCCCAGCCCCTCCCACACGCGGTCCTCCCTCCAACCAGCCCGCCCAGGCGCTCGCGCCTTCGCAGCACGCGCGACTACTCTTTGTAACCTGGAGGTGCGGGGACGCTCATTGATTGTGCAGTGCGGCTCTTGCGGGAGTGGGACTGGCCTGACCCCTACGCGGTCTCGTACCATCGCCCCGGCCGCCCGGAACAGGCATAAATCAACCGCTGAGACTGGCGTGCAACAACGCGCCCCCTCACCGCCTCCCTCCTCCCACTGGGGTCATCCGCCTCACTCTCCAGTCCTCCTTCTCGCCCCGCGAGTCCCCAATCCTGCCTCCTCCTCGGCGCCGCACAGCAGGAAGCTAATAGATTTCCAGGGGCCAGAGCACAGAACTCTGGAATTCCCTGTTCAGAAACCACTCTTCACGACTCTTAAGTTTGTCTACACCTGTACTACCCCAGATCCCCAAAGCTGCTCCAACCAGAGTCCACACAAGCTATGCGATCCGGACTGTTGGGGTCAGCAGAGCCCCAGATGATCGGTGCTCTGGGGAGAAGGGGCTAGCGGTAATTGGCAAGTTATCTCTCCTGTGGAGAGGGGAGGCGGCGAGACCTTGTCCCGGGACCACGTGGATATAGGGCTTGCAGCCTCCTTGCGTCACAGCTCCCTTGAGGGAGCTGAGAGAAAGGGCTCCTTGGTCCAAAATCGTGTCCTGGCCGCGCGGCCCCACTGCGGAGCTGTTTCAGGGGCCCGGGCAGCAGATTCTGGGAAAACCTCGGGCCGGAAACGACACCTCTTCTTATTGAGCTCTCAGCGCCGGCAATAAGTTGCACCAGCTCTTCTTTTCTCTCCATGCTCCGGTGCCCTGTGCAGGCTGGGTACCGGGCTCTGAGGTCGCGTGTAAGGGTCTTTTGCAGTGCTCTTGGGAGCCCCGTCCCTGCCTGCCTGTTCAACGTGGCCCCCCAAAAGGGAACCGCGGAGTTTCCTGAACCCCTCGTGTTTCTTCGTCTTCTTAACCCGCACTGGCATCACGGAAAAGACATTCTTTTAAGTTTGCTTCAAAATGAACAGAATTGTAAAGAAGCTCGATCTGACCGCGACACCTGTAGACGTGATACTTAAAAGCTAAACATGCCAGTCGCTTCCTCAACGATGATCTAAACACCTCTCTAATTTGTAAAGATACGAACAACTCCTTTTGAGCAGCCTAAACCCTATCTGGGGAAGCCAGGGGCTCCGAGGTAGCCTAGAGAGTTCTTGTCTGGGAATGAGTGTCTCAGATCTCTCCAACTGACTCTTTACTCTTGCCTTTTCCCCTTCCTTGGTGTTCTCTTCCCTTCCCTTCTGCCTCCCCCCCCCCCCCTTTTTTTTTCTTGGCAATCTTTCTTTCCTTTTCCATCTCTTATTTTTCTTTCGCTTCTCTACTTTTGACCTCCCCCCGCCCCTTCTCCATTCCTTTGCATTGCTCATTTAGTTTCTAAGGCTGTGTCCCCGGCCGATTTCCCCGTGGGACGCCTAGCCTGCTTCTGTTCCCGAGCAAATCCTGCAAAGAGAGAGAGAGAGGCAAAGGCAGCGTAAGCTTACGTGTGAGTATGCTTATGAGTGACTATGTCAGTGTTTTAGTGTGACTGAAATGTGCGCGCGTGTGTGACTGAATCAGTTTGTGTGGCAGTGAGGAGTGTGTGTGCCTGTATTAGTTCGTGCATGAGTGTACGCGTGTGTTCGAGTGCCCACTCCTCCTGGCGCTGCAAAGTGCAGGGGGCGGGCCAGGCGGCAGGGGGCCTGCCCCGCTGGATTCCCGCATGCTAGTTCCGGGGCGGTCGGGTCTAAAGGGCTTTATGCACTGTCTGGAGGGTGGGGACTGGAGCGGGTAGAAAACGGGATGCCTCAGGCGTCGGGGCAGGCTTTCTGCTGCTAGGAGCGAGCTGAGGTGCGGAGCGCAAGGAGCAATCACGAGAGGAGGCGCTGCTGGTGCTGTGAGGGACGCGCGCCCACCTCCCGGGGAAGGAACGGCGAGGCCGGGGACTGTCGCGAGGATGGAGCGCCGGGCGGTGGCAGTGGGGTGCAAGCTGCTGCTGGCTCTCGCCACTTGCCTGGTGCGGGTCAGTGGCCAAGGTAAGCACCCACTGGTCACAGCCATGCCGTAGCTATGGATTTCCTTGGGCACGGCAGGGTCGAGTTCAGCGGAGGGGAGCGGCCAGGGCAGGGCGGCGGCCCCGGAGCTGCTCTCTTTGGGGCTCTCAAGTTGCCCAGCGAGCGGCGAGCGCTAGCGCCCCACCACTGGCTCAGGAACTCAGCAGCCGCCAACTTGAGAACGCAGCTCCACCGATTTTGGTGACAGCTCAACCCATTGGGACCCCGTCTTTCTTCCCACACGGGGTTGTCCCGACCCTTCTGTAAAACACTTTGCAGTTGGGAACCAGAAAAAGAGGATCTCCCTTGCAGATCCGCAACCTGCTTCTACCAAGGATTTCTTCTTCGGAGTCTGAGCGGTCCTGGCCGCTCTGAGCGCAGTTTTCCACCTGCAGCGCTTGGCTGGGGAGATCGCTTAGCGCGCTCAGGGCCGCAGGCCAGGGCTCCCCCTCCCATCACCGGCGAAACTTGGTCCCGCGGTGACCCCCAAGAGACCGCATCTCATGATACAGATCATTTACGAGCCAAGATAAGACCGGGAGGCGGGATTGGCCGAGAGAGCGGCTGAGATACTGGAGTATTTTCTGGAAGAGTTTTGCTTTCCAAAAGGGAGGTGGGGGCTTTTGTGTGCATGAATGGGGCCGGTTTGCGCGGCCAGTTTTGGGGCTCGAATGCAGAAAGTTTCTAGTATGGCTTTAAATTTCTCTCAAGTTGTTGGAGAGTTGTTTTTACAGAAACGGAGGGAAGGGAAAGAAAGGGAGAAGTGGAGGGAATAAAAACAGTAAGAGGAGCCGAGAACAGAGGGAAAGACAAGCAAATAAAGGAGGGGAGAAAGAGCGGAGTTGAAGAGCAAGAGAGCACGGGCGTATTGGGGGTGGGGGACAACCAGAGAGAGCAAGCGCCCGCGCCAGCGAGAGAGCGAGCAGGGATGAATGGAAAGGGCCAGGAGGCTACTGGAGAACCCGCGAGCTCTCTCCCTGGCTTTGCGTTGCTAGGTAGCAGCAGCAAGCTGCGTGTGACCGACCACCAGACAGACAGAGCGGACACTGCTGCCACTGCAGGGACTAATCTGTCTGTGGGGATGGGGGAGTCCCCCCTTTCCCCTCCTGCTCCTTCCCGTCGGACATCTTAATTGCCCTACAATAAAAATGAAACCCCTATTGTTGCAGGATTAGCCAAAGCAATAAATTGATTTCCCTGGATCACGTATTGGGGTTGACGGGTGGGGACTGTGGAAGCCCCCATTTATGGAGGAGAGAGGGGAGGGCTTGTGGATGGGCCATGGCATGTATTCAAATGGTTAATCTGCTTGCTTTCTTCAATTCTTAACGTAAGCTCCTTAGAGAGAATCAAGTAAGTAATTATACAGCAACTCCTAGCAGCACCCATTTCAGACTTCCTGGGAAGAAGTTTGGAAATGCCAACAAACCCCACTGGTCTTGCAAAAATCTTTGGAAAGGGAGGGTAGGCAGGGTGAGACCATTAATAATTCTTTCTTTGGACAACTTTTTCAGTGTTGGAAATACAGAAAGTTTATTTTTATTGTGAGGAGTTTCATATTGTGAGGCGTTCATATGTATATGTACATATGTATATATGTATATATATATACACACACACACAAACACATATATTGTGAGGAGTTTCCACTATGTATATACATATTGTATATTTGTTTGTACATGTGTGTATATATATATCTTACATGCTAAATATAGCAAAAGGATTTACTACACTCTCTGGCAGAAGGAAATCTTGCCCTGATTAATCTACAAAATCCCTGTACAACTAAAACATGTTCTTTTCCCTGGGTGGATGGTTTAGTCTCTAACCAGTTTCTTCTCTTCTTGGTAGTTTATATCCATGTATTTCCATTGTATGATAATATATTGTAATAATATGCATAGTAGTAATAACATAGCATGCATATATATATGTGACAGGTCCTGTGGGGCATCTTACAGTTATCTACTCATTTTGTCTTTATAATATCCCTTTAAAGTAAGTAGTGTTATTATCCCTAATTCATAGATAGGAAAATGGAGGCATCTAGCAATTAAGTAATTGCCCATGGTTCATGTTGCTAGAAAATGGCAAAGATATGAGGCAAACCTAGGGAATTCTGACTCTAGAGTCCATAATGTAACCACTACAGTATGTGGCTCTCTGTTTTTCTGTCTCTCCTTTTTTTTTTGTTGTTAAACATGTCTTGCTAAGTTACTGTACATGTATAAGGTTACTCAAGAAGCCCAGCAGCATTTTGTGTTTTTACCTTACTGGGTAAAATTTACCTGCTGCTTCATAACCATGGGATGGTTGATATTTTTTCAGAAACTTCAGCTTTCTAAGACCTCATCCCTAGTCTCTTCATTCCTAGTCTTCATATATGATATTATTGTGGATATATGTCTCTCTGCATGTCCTCAGTCTAGTTGGTTGAAGAGACTTTTGTATTCCCCTTGTATTGATCCCGTCTTATCATATGAAATAAAATATGATGAGATTGTAAGTGTCTTCAGTTAAGCATGGCATTTTAGGTAGAAACCCAGCACTAACTTTGTGCCACTAGAAATTGGAAAAGCAGAACTTTGAGTGTTGCATGGTTAGTTTTTCTGGGTTTTAAAAATTCCATATATGTAAAAATTATTTGCACTTCCTCATCTTTTTCATAATGCTTTTCAAGAAAAAAATTTAGGAGTGCTTTCAGGAGTTAAGCTCTCTAGGTTGCAGCAATGGCTTCACTAGCTCCTAGCTGTGTGGTCTTAGAGAAGGCACCTAACTTTGCTTGGCTCAGATGTTTAACTGCAAAATTGACATGATAATAAGAACTTATCCCATGGCATTCTATGAACGTAAGGAATTAAAATATGTGATGTAGGGCTGGGGATATAGCTCAGTTGGTAGAGTGCCTGCTTTGCAAGCACAAGGCCCTGGGTTCAATCCCCAGCACCAAAAAAAAAAAAAAAAAAAAAAAAAAAGTGATGTACTTAACATAGTGAATGGTATATAGACAATGAAAATAAACTAGTAGCTATTTTTATATTCGTATATGTACATATTTTTTGAGGCACTGGGAATTGAACCCAGGGCCTTGCACTTGTTAGTGCTATTTTTATATTTATCAACACTTAAAGTAAAATACTCTTGCTTACCATTCCTATTTCCAATTTTCAAATGCACAAAGAAAAGTCTTTAAGCATTTTTCATTAATATTTCTTTGAGGAATTTTCAGATCCAAGGATGTACTCTGAGTTTTTTTCTTTTTAAGATAATAGTATTGACCTTAAAGTTATATTCTTTAATATGGTGATGCCCTCAAGACTTAGTATCATCTTTTATGACAATTATGTCTTTGACTGAAGTTTGTATGTTTAAAAGAATTGTGGGACCAATAACAAACCTTGCAATATTTTCTTGCATCTCACCTTGGGCACCTGGTTGATGCTTTTATTTCACAGCAATTGGCTTATATTTCTCTACTTCGAGGTTCCTCTTTTCTGTTCATTATAGGGCATCTGCCTGAACTCCCTTCAATCATGTGGTAGAAATGAAGACTTTGCAGTTAAAGGGAACCTTAGATATCAGCTGGTCTACTTGTATTATTTTACAGCTAAGCAATTACCCCAGGAGGGAGGAGGACAGGCCTGAAAGGAGTGAAAGGGAAGGGGATTAAGTACCTGGCCTGAGGGTGTGGAGACTGTAGTAGAGCTAAGATCTGAATCTGAGCACCTCATTCCCAGTCTTTGCACTTGATCATTTTTAGATAATGTCCTCTGAAAGTCCCCACCCTCTTTGGTTGAGATTTCTAGATTCCTTTCAGTTGATCCTGACTTATCAGGTGAGTCAGAGTATGACAAGTAGATGACCTTGGTGCATCTTTTTAAAAAAATTGGGTAAATCTCTTGTCCCAGGCCAAAGAAGAATCTTGTGATAGATGAATAGAACCGTGTGCATGTACTTCCAGTTTGAGCTGGCACTTTTGCCACATCAGAGCCCCAACTCCCGAGGACCATGCCTGCAGACCCATTTTGCAAATCTTTGGACCATCAAAACACATTCCTGAAGATCTTTGGATTTTCTAGTGCTGACTGCTGTAAAACTAGGTTTTTAGTCTTACTCAAGGTGATTATTAGGTAATTGTAATTATTAATCATTTGTCCAGGCAGTCACTCTAAGAACACTGACAGGTTTTTAAATTTTTTAAATAAGAATTTTTATTATACTTAAAAAATAATGATATTATGAGCCTACATGTACTTCTTGTGTTACTAGAAATATTGTTATAATGACTTTGGGGTGTCTGCCAAGTCCTAGCAGCTAGAACAGGGTACATAGAAAGTAGAGGGTGCTTACAAAAGACTTTGAATTGAAAGGAAAAGAATTCCCAAGTTTGCCTGCAGGAACATAGACCAACTAAAAAGATATTATTTATGAAGCCCTGTTCTAGATTGGGAAAATGAGTTTGATGGACTATTCATTGTTAGAAGTTGATTAGTTATGTCTTACTTTATTAACTTTGCTATTTTTGAGGAATTTCTAAAAAAATTTTACCACTATGGTTTATTCCACAACTATTTATTGATATTAAGTGTTTACAGTGTGCTGGTGAGTCAGTAGTATCAATACTACTGAAAGGCTAGGAAGATGAGAACTGAGGCATCTAGATTTCACGGGTTCCTAACCCCAGCCAAGATTTTGCTATCTTTAGATGGATTGGACATATTTTAGCGTCAAAGGTTGGGGCTGCATGTTGAAAACAATCAGGTTGATGGTTATTTTGAAATGTCAAGGATGCTTCATATATTCCATAGAGGTTCATGAAATGTTCCTTGAATAATTTCTTGACAATCTTGTTATTATGAAGTATGAGGAATTTTGAGATTTTTGGAATTAGAGGATCTGGGGTTGAATTTTAGCTCTGCCTTTTACTCTCTAGGAAATCCAGTACAACAACGCTTGATGTGGATCAGTTTTCTTATCTGTAAAATGGGTCCATATCTACCTCACAGGATGGTTATGCAGATTGAATGAGGCAATGAGGGTGAAATGTCTTAGAGGCTGTGAAGTCTCATATAGATTTCTATCCATCATTATCGTCTTACTGAAGAATTTGACTTTTTATAACCTGGGGCTGGAGATGTGTTAGTATCTAGGTATCTTCTTTGCAAGTAGTTCCAAGATGGACACACCCACTTAGTTTGATGTGTCCTTTTAGTGACTGTGACAACTTTACATGTTTTTCAAGACTCTTATGTTTGTAAATGGCAGAAATCTATGCTAAACTAACTAAAGGCAAGGAAATTTATTGAAATACATATTCAAAAAGGTACAGATATTAGGTTGAGCTATCTGAGATTGCCCTTTTTCCAGGCAAAAATAGTCAGATCTTGGCAGTTTCATCTGGTTCAATCAGATGCAAAAAAGAGGCTTGCCTTATATCATGCCAGTCTTGTTTTCTCTTTATCTCCTGTCTCTGAGATGACTCCATTCCCAAACATGTTCTCCTTTGGTGTAAATGGCTGTCAATCACATGCTGTCACATCATGTCTACTGGGAAAGAGCAAGAGTTTGATTGCTTTCAGCAAATGTCTCAGAGGCATCACAGGGACTTTGCAAGGTTATAGGCTTCTGGGACAAATGACTGCCATATCCAGAGTTATGAAGTGTTCCTATGGCTTAGACATGTGTCTCTTACTTGGTCCCTGAAGTCATGGAGTAAGTGTGAACCTAAGAGGGAATTTGGGGTAAAGCTACTAGGAGAAGGGTGAATGGGTGCTGAGCTGCAAAAATGACCAGTAGACTGATGATGTTATTTCATTTTGTATGTGAAGATAGACTTGAAAAGGCTGGCAGTCCTCAGATAACTCAATGAATTAAAGGGAGAAAAGTATTAGAGACATTTAAAGACATGGTGCTCTGTGTTCATGGAATCACGTTGCAACTTTTAAATCTAGGAGGAGAATGGGAGAAGGAAGGACTTTGAGAAGGTTTATTTGTAGCTCCAAGTTTTCTTATTTGGAGCAGACCTTTGTGATGGACAGGAAAATTCTGGAAAATGAATGGAGAGAGCAGAATATAGGAACTCTTGAGTCCATCGTAGGCTTTCACTTTTTCTGTGACTCCTTGACCCTTACTCCTTACTTTTACTCCCTTGTTTATGTCACTAAGACTTTGTCCCTTTTCCACATACTAGATCTCAGCTATGAGAATGAGACAGACAGAAAGATGAGAGATGAGTCTGAAGACAGGTTAAGATGCTTCCATGAAGATAGAATATATCTTGGTGCATGTCTCGGAGTCCCTAATACTTAACCTAGGGACTTCTTCCACACATGGTAGAACATTTCTTTTATACCTTACTGGATTAATTTTCAAAAGCCAAAAATATGCACTCTGTGCTGATGGCTACTTTGTTGGTCTTTAATTTAAATTTTAATTTGAACAGCCTGTGCTGAGAAAATGAAAACATTATTATTCCTAAACTAAGATGGTTAACTTTCATATTTGGGTACTGCTGATTTAGGACGGCACTGAAACACAATGAAGGAAAGGTGTCTTTCCTAGCAAAATGACATATTTGACAATTTGAAGTTTCATGTTAAAATCTCAATACTTTTGGTCATTAGTCCTCAGGTCATGCCTGACCCCAAGGTTGTAGGAAACAGTGAGAAATGAGTGAAAGGAGGAAATGCAATTACCATTCTGTGCATTGAAAAGTTAAGCCACTGTTACCATAGATTCAATGACTTGTTTTTGTCCAGATCTTGAGATCCAAGTTTGTAAGCAATACCCAAAGGTCTCTTTTAAATTAGCACCACCAACCAATAACACATGCAGATTCCTCATAACTTTGAAAATAAGCCTTAATTTACTTCTCTACTGATTTACATTAAGTGACAACATATCTGATTTGGGGGCCCAATGGGTGTTGAGGAAATCTGAAGAAAAGGAAGAGGAAAGTAGCCACAATTTTTTTATGTTAGAATTTCTTGGATTCGCATATAAAAATATCCTGTCTTATAATGACAGAGATTTGCATGTCATTTCAGGCCCAATTCTTTGGTTTTATCGCATTAACAAGGAACACTTCTCTGAGTAAGTTTCAAAAAAATTAAAACCATTTATTTCATAGAAAAATCCATAGAGTTGAATTGCAAAATGGAAGTAATTTATCTGAAATATGTCAATCTCACCCACATTTGAACCTTATTATAAGAGGAAAATGCTATCATGTATTTCCACATTGTCGTAATTTTGATTTAGTGAAGGGTTTGTAGGACACTTTTTGTTTCGAGAAACCAGAAATAGTAAACCCAACTCAAACTGGCTTAAACAAAAAAGGGTATTGATTGGCTCATGTAAGTGAAAAACCCTGAGGCAGAGTGGAGTTCAGGTGAGGTGCAGTCAGGGCTCTAGTTGCCTTTCTTTGTGTTTTGTTTTGTTTTTTTTTTTTTGACTCTACTCCCCTCTAAGTTTCAGCTTTGTTTTCAGTCTGGTTTCCCATATGGTTGTAATATTGCTGCAGGACAAATGGGGCTGCGTGTTTCCTTGACCACACTTAGAGGAAATTCAGCTTTGAAAAGGTTTTAGTTATGTTTTTAAAAGCATTATTTCATCACAGTAACTTAAAGTGTTATAATGTCTAAGGATCTTGGATAGATGCCAGTTAGCTTCCCAAACTTGGCATGTCATAAAAATCACCTGTGGAGTTTTATAAACTATTGATCCTTAGGTCAAAACCCATGCTTACTACATTAAAGATATGGGAATTTATTTTGATGAGCTTCTCGGTGGTTCTGAGGGTCAGACAATTTGGGAACAACTGATTTAGGTAACCTCTATTATTTTTTAGTTTTATAAACTGAGACTTTGAGAGAGATGACCAGTCACTGCAGAGTTCTTCCAGTGGCAGTGTAGATTAGATACTTGGTTAAATCTATTCCTTGTTCTGGATGGGAGAGTTATAAGAATAACTACTCAGAGGTCTGAGGGTAAGACCATCTTTCCTGGCCAGCATGACAGGTCTTAAACTTCTGCCACTGTGTGTGTCTTAATTGTATTCTTTGCTCTTTCCCTGGATACCCTTGAAGCTCTTCCTCCCACTATGTGATATAAATAAGTGTCAGAGGTTTTCTATTCCCTTCTCACCTAAGGCAGAAATTTATCTTAGCCCATCCTCTGCCCACAGGCTTCTGGAGCAGCCATGGATTCTGTGGTGGGAATGGGAATACTGTAAAACTTGATAGCTCATTTCCTTTATATCCTAACCCTGTCTTTGTTGACCTCACTGGGACTTACAGTTTGTTGACACTACCTCATCTTCACTGTCCCTTACATTCCTCATTAATTTGCTTCCTCAGCTTGTATTTTATGACCCATTTACATTTCTTCTCTTTCCTTAAACCTTTGAGACTGTTTGCTCAAATGTTTGGTTTTGTTTTTGTAAATGTGAACATAGAAATAATGGAGAGAGAATTCCACCATCCCTCAACCGTCATCTCTTGCACTTCAGCCTGTGTATTCTGTCTGCCTCTGTTGTTCTGGAAAACTTCCCATGTGCTTAAATCTAACTGGTTCATTCATGTTCTGGATCCTGCTCTTTCTCACCCTTTAGTAATTGTCTTCTTCTTTTTTTTTTTTTTTTAGAAAATCTGCTTTGTCCCACATTCCTTTCTGGATACCACGCTCATTTCTCTGTTCTTCTTTCCACACTGACCTTTTGTCTATATTCACTGTAATTTCTCTCCAATTTTTCTTCAAATCTATTCCCTCCAGGTTTTTGCCACCACCCTTGATACATATTTCTTTGTGAATGTCACTGATGACCTGCCTGTATGTTAAATCCACTGATTCATTCTTAGCTTTGGTCTTATTATTCCTTTTTGGGGTACTGAGTTCAGGGCCTTGTACGTACGTGTTAGGCAAATGATCTACCATGGAGCTACAGTCCTATTCCAGTTCAGATCCTCTTTAACCCAGGAGCACCATCAGATACAGTGTATCCCGTCTTCCTCCACCAAACTCTTCCTTTGGTTTCTAAAAAACTACACTCTCCTGGTGTCCTTCCTTTTCTTTTCTAGATGCTCTATTTCCTTGGTGGCCTTATCCTGTCTCACTTACATGCTGATATCTTTCAAATTTGTGTGCTAATCCAGACCGACCACTATCCTAAACTCCCAAACCAATATATCCACCTGCTCATAGGACATATCCATTTGGTTGTCCAATAGTCATCTCAGACTTAACAGATCCCAAATTGGACTCCTGGTCTCAACTAATGCTCCAAATCTGTTTTCCACCTGGAATTCCTCACCCCAGGAAATGACTGCTCCATCCTTGCTCAGGCTCCAAACCTTGGTTTCTGTGTTAGTCCTCTTTTTCTTTTCCACCAGTATCTAATCTTTCAAGAAATCTCATTGCTTCAATCTTCAAAATATATATAGACTCCAGTCACTTTCACTGTCTTTACTTCCATCATACAGGTCCATGTGACCACCATCTCGTCTGGATTATTGCAATAGCTTCCTTATGGTCACCTGCTTCCCTCTGCTCGACTTCTGTCTATTGTCCATAGTAACTAGAAGAGCGCTGTCCTAACATCTGTCAGATCATGGCACCCCTCTGCTCAGAAGCTCCCGTGGTTTCTGTCACAAGCAAGTTGGGTTGTCCAGAAACAGGTGCTGAGATGGAGCTTGGAGCACAAGATGTTTGCCATGACCAATACCTGTGAGAGGAAAGAGAAAAAGGATGGGCAGAAGAACTTGAACTGTGACAAGGCTTTGGGCAACCCAGCGGACATCCTGGAGCAAGAGTTGCCTATTTAGAGTGTCCTGTTTCAGGCCCAGATGGCCTTGCTCAGCCACTGCATATGGCCACCCTGGGAAGGACATGCACTTAGGCAGGTGGCCTTCACCAGCTGAGGCAGATCCCAAAGAAGTTGATTGCAGGGAGAAAGTCCTTCCCTGGTCCTTCCTTGAAGGGGAACCTGAGTTGTGCATTTCCAGTTGTTCTGTTCCTCCCCATCTCATGAAGAGTCCAGGTCCTTTCAATGGTCTGCAAGGCTTCATCCACCTGACCTCCGCATCACCTGCCTGACCTCGTGTCCTCCTTTCCCCAACTTGCTTTCCCCCAACACAGTTAGCACTCTCAGGCCTTTCAACTCGCTTTCTGTCTTCCTGTCTCAGACTGTGCATGACTTGCTTCCTCGCCTCCTATAGGTATTTGCTCATGGATACCGCTGGGTGTGGCCTTCTCAGATTCTTTCCTGATTTCCTTTCTCCATTACACTTTTCACCATCTGAGAAGGTATGTTAATTAAATTACTTAATTTGTTTATTTGCTTATTGTCTTTTCTATTCTGTGATGTAAGGGATTTTCATCTCTTTTATTCGTTGCTTTATCTCTAGTGTACAAAATAGGGCTAAATAAAGTTGAATGGTGGTGCATAGATGCCACCACGGATGCTAAGGACAGGCATCCTCAGCTCTTCACCATGTTCCTGGTCTTGCCGGCCCTAAATTCCCCCAGGCCCCTGGAGGCCCCACCAGGATCCTGATGGAGAAAAAAGAAAATTGCTGTCTCTCTGAAAGCAAGTGGCTTAGCAACGCTGTTTCTCTTCATTTGACTCCCAGCTTTTGTACACCTCTGTGCCCTCCCCCGCCACCCCCTGGTGACTCCCAGTGCACTTGAGAGCAGCTGATTTTGCATCAGTCTTTGTAACTTCCATCCCAGACTCTTGGTTACCCTGTGAGAATTTCCCTATGCTACAGAATGGGTTATTCTGCTATTTTTTGGGACAGATTTGATACAGTAGCTTTTACAAAAAGATAAGCCAAAGTTTTTAGACGTTATGTTAGTGGACTGTCATTCTGTGTTTAAACAGAACACAAAAGAAAGCTTTCTGAGATCATGGCACAGTGAAAACAGCCTTGATGAGACAAAAGGCCTTCTTTGGAGAGGGGAGGGGCTTCTAAACTCAAGGGGGCTGCTTGGACTGTGGGGGAAAGAGCATTACAGGTCCAGTCAGGGCGTTCTGAGTCTTGTTCTTGATGAATGAAGGAAAAATGATCCAACCAAAGAGGGCCCCAGACTGTTGAAAAAGGCCTGTAGCTGCTTGTCCTTTGGGTATAGCCGTTCTCATGTCAGTCCCCATTCTTTTGAGGACTCCATATGTAGCAATTAATTTAGAGGGGAATGACTAGGTTGCATACATGCACTGATAGAGAAATGGAGGAATGAGCTAAAATAATAACTTCCTTTGTGTGTGTATGTGATGCCGGATGAAACCCAGGGCCTTGTGCATGCTAGGTAAGTACTCTACCACTGAGCTATATCCCCAGCCCCAATAATTACTAAATTTTTTGAATACCTCCTGTGTATCAGGTTTGAAGTATTTTTCAGTTGTTAATCTACCTGCTTTTTTATGGACAGTACACATTTTATGTATAAAGGACCAAGGCAAGGACAGGTGGGATAATTTGCCAAAAGCCATTCAGTTAGATGGTGGAGCTACAATTTGAACTCAGAAAGCCAATATTGTTATTGTGGACAAATAAGAGCAAATGGAAGATAGTTTCTCTGTAAACCTTTACTTAGTGGCTCTTATAACCATAAGTCAACCCCATTTCAGACGCTGGTACTTCCTCATTTCATTTCAACTTTTAGGCATTTTCACTCTACTTTTGGCAGTTCATTCAGTACGTGTTGGTCATGTCCTTGTCATGTTCAGGCATGTGGTAACTAGGTTCTACAATGTACCTCCTCATGGGCCTGTCCAAAACAGCTGTGTGTTGAAAGAGTCCATTTCTACTCCACCTGAGATGTCCTTCCACACTTATTAGCTTCAATCTGATTCTTGCCTGCTGGGTTTCTTCTGTGCTGTCATTATATTATCTAGGAATATCCTTTTATCTATAATTACATGTCTTTTCATTCAGAGCATCCTTATGTACCCAAAGTTCTATACCAGCTTCTCAACAGGGATGGCAGTGATGTATAGGTTTTTAAAGTTTTTTTTTTTTTCACTTCATATTGATGGAAACAAAATCCCAAGTTGTCTTATGTAAAGTCCTAGACAAAAGTAATGAATAACCAAGATGAGAACTAAGTCTCTTCACATCCCAGAGGAATCTGTTCTTGTAGATCCAGAGAAGACATCCTCTGTGTGCTGGATATGTTTAAAGGTCTCTCAACCCCAAGGTATCATTCACTGTCGCCAAAGATGTCTGTTATGTTATCACTAAAGTCAGTTCTTCAGAGTAAGACAGTGTTTCCCCCTGAAACTTCAGTTACAAAGCAGAACAGTTTTCTCCTATAGGGTAAAGTGATTGGTTGGGATAGTAATGCACAGTAAATGCTCATCAGAACAGGGTTCAGAGAGAATGAGATTTGGGGTTGGTATGTGTTGATAGACAAAAGAAGGTACCAGAAGGTTTGAGGTGGACTTGAAGCAGGTAGACACCTGCTTTTTGTGGGGGAAAAAGGTACTGTTCCTCTTCCTTAGGGGGGCTTTATGAGGAGTTCCTACTGGGAATAGTTAAGTTGGCCTCAAAAAGAAGTTTTTACCATCTACCATGGCTTTCCTTAGTTAACTGGATTGAAATAGAATTGTTAGAAGAAAATTAGAGATCAGTCCTGGAAGCAAAAAAGTTGAAGACTCTATTAATAATCCCTTAAGGATCTGTTAGTACCTGGTAAATTTGAGGGGAAGATCTTGGATGAGAATGTCAATGGCAGTTATAATTTTTCTAAATCATAATGATTACTGCTGATTGGAAATTTTGTTTTCCTTTTATGTTAGTGTGTAATCAAGAATTACAAATGAATAAAGTCAAATACACACATGTTCCAAGTCAGTTGCTAAAAGGTTAATCCTTATTTCTTTTTAACAGGATGAGGGATTGAACCCATGGGTGCCAGCCCTTTTTAAATTTTATATTGAGACAGAGTCATGCTCAGTTGCCCAGGTGGGCCTCAAATTTGTGATCCTCTTGCCTCAGCCTCCTGAGTAGCTGGGTTTATAGGGATATGTCACTGCACCTGTCTCTAAATAGTTAATTTTTATGTACCAAAATTCTGAAAAATTTTCCAGTTTATTTCTTTTTAAAAATATTTTTTAGTTGTAGATGGACACAATACCTTTATTTTATTTATTTATTTTTATGTGGTGCTGAGGATGGAACTCAGTGCCTCATGCATGTTAGGCAAGAGCTCTACCTCTGAGCCACAACCCCAGCTCTCCAGTTTATTTCTGACATAAAAATTTACTTCTTCCCTCATATTTGGTGCAGTGAGGTGTTGAAAGAATTTGCGAAGTAATCACTCAAAGCTGAGATTCTAGTGAAAAACAAAGTGCATGGTTTAAAAATTGAACATACTAACCGGAGACAGTAGAAGGTAGATGCTTCTCACTGTAAATAATTAAGCCCAACAGTGCAAATGGGAGAGAGATCATGGCACTCAGAAGGAATTGAGCTGAGAAGGATGTGTGTTGTATCCAATGCTTAGACTTCCTTGTGAGGGAAATCCAAGGGTCTTTAATAGTTGTTGCAGATTGTGAATGTGTGCATGAAAATGCCACTGTAATCAGATTTATTTTCAAGCAGTTTGCTGTGATTGAAGGAATGAGAAAGAGAAGGAAGGAGGAATGGACTTTTATTAAAGCCCTAGTACTCTTGCCCTTTAGGGGATCTATGTGTGCCTTGTCATAGTGACCTGGAACTTTGGTTCCCTCCAGGGCCTTCCTGATCCCTGGGTACACTGGTAGATCAAAGACAGCAGCTCTATTTTTCTTGGGGAAAAGCAGTGAATCTACTAATTGAGAACTAGGTGGACAAGAGACACATAGGACATATTTCTGTTTTTTCTAACAGTGCTTGTTTCCTAGCCCACTCTTTTACAGGGAGGATGTCTATTAAAAAAAAAAATACAATTTTACAGTTCTCAGAGAGGCAGGCTTTGGATATTAGCATTTATGAAGTGCTTATTTTATTTTAAAATTAGCATAGGCTAAAATTGATGTGTGTACATTTCTTTTCCTTCTTTCTTTTTTTTCTTTCTTCCTTTTTTTTTTTTTTTTTTATGTCTGGGGATGCAACCCAGGGTCTTGTGCGCGCTAGGCAAGTGCTCTACCACTGAGCTCCACCCCCAACCCCTATTTCTATGAGTTCTAATACATGTTTGTATCTGTGTAACCACCACCACAATCAGGATTAGAACAGTTTGGCAACTCCCCCTTCCTTTGTGCTAGTTCTTTGTAGTCACTCTTTAAACAGAGTGTTTCTCAAGTTCCTTTTCTGAAAACGTGCTTTCCTAGATGAAAGTCTCCATTGCCTTTCATTTGTTCATTTTTATGCAGGAAGTGTTGTTCTTTGCTCATTTTTGAAGTAATTCAAAATGACATGGTTAGTAAGTTTGCAAGACTGCCCGTCCTTTATCATAATGGGGGAAAAACCCCGGAAAGGTGGCAGCTCTTTCATTATAGCCATACAAGAAAAAAAATTCACAAACTTGGCTTGTTGCTCGTTTGGAATCTGCAAAGAAAACACACTCAAGAAATCTCCCTGGAAGAGGAGACAGAGGTTTATTTTTTATTTAACGATTTACCCCCTTGACACCTGGGAAATGATTAGTTGATGTTTTCAAAGCAGATTAAGTCAGTGTGGTTAATTAACTGTGGTAATCAGGTGACTTAAATCAATTAACTCCTTGTTAACAATTTCCATCAATTTGTAAATAAATGACTAAATCAGTAAATTGTGCTCTTAAGATGAAAGACTATTTCCTGATTTATTTTATTGATGACAAATTAGAGATTTCTCCTCCTCCTCTCATTCCCTCCCTGCCATCCTTACTCTTAATAATGAGAATCCTTAAGCCAGTCTTAGTTTGAGAGTAACACACCAGGGTAACATTTAATATATGGTTTTAAGGAAAAGTCAAGTGTAAGGACACCTTTGCTCCTTTATCTCAGCACATTTTGAAAGAATGATTTAGGGAATTGAAACTTAATAAGTAAACGCGTACCTAGTAACATTAAAGGAGAATGGGGATTGAAAGTAATGCTGAAAGTCACTCTAGGATAAGCTTATTATTAAATCATTAAATGTTTTCTTTTTCTAAGTTAACGCTGGATGAGGGACATAAGAAAATGAAACAGATTTTGATTTTTAGTTAGCAATAAACTTTAATGGACGTAATTTTTACCTTTATTTTTTGGGGCTGACATTGAACCCGTGGCCTTGTGCATGCTAGGCAAGCACTCTGTCACTGAGCTACATCCCTGTTGGGCTATATTGATGACATTCATCTTTAAATCTGGAATAGATTTTAAAATACCATACAAATATACAACTAAAAGGTTGTTACTTTAAAAAATATTCATCATTTAAAATTCCTTTCTCTGGTAACATGACTTGACTGTTTCCTGGTCTCCAGTGAAATGTGGACCAGAATATTATAAATTGTATTTCATTGTCTTGAGTGTGCCATTGCATTTTCTGAAAGTCATTGAACACTTGGAGGACTTGCATGGTAGCAGAGATTATATAGGGCTGCTTAGGACTGTGCGAGGAAGGAATATCTGAATAACTTTTGAGGAGTTAGTTAATGTTTACATAACTGCAAAAATTCTATGCTAAAATCACTCCTGCTTTGTAAGGAAAAATTTCTGTGGTTTCCTCAGAGGTATAGAAGGTGGCCTCCATTTTGGGAATGAACTGAATCCAGTGATATAAATTTCAATCTCTGGCTGCCAGGCCAAACTGGGCTGTCCTACTACTTTAGAAGTTCTGGGTCATGCTCCCAAGGCCTTTTCTCATTTGCCAATCTCAGCAGGTTTACCTGGGACAGAGTTAACCTGTGGCCAAACCCTTTCTGGTGTTGGGACATGGCATGGAATTGGAGCCTGGAGATTTTAATATGCTGCTTTCCAGATGGGTTCCTGTTGATCTCTGTGAGCTTCAGTTTCCTGGTCTATGCAATGGGTGCTAGTCCTTTGTATCTCACATGTTCCTGGGATATTTAAAGGACATTATGTGCAAGGTCCTGGCACTTGGTGAGTGTTCAGCAAACATTTGGCCCTACGGGAACCTGGTAATAAATCATTCATAGTTGACCAGCTTTTGGTTGGGTCAGTGCCTCAGAGCAGCCACCACGCTGTGTTCTTTTCAAATAAAGAAACCACTTGTCAAATTCTCTATTCATAGAAATTACTGGGGAAAAACTACAGCTTTTTTAAGGAGCTGGACCTATTAGATGAGGCACTATTAGAAGACAAGGTCTTGTAACCTGCCTATCCACCCCAAGAGCATTTGGTCTTTCACCTCCCAGGTCTTGAAGGCACAGACCTTGATGTCATGTTACTGAGTTCAAACTTCTCAGCAGACTCAGTGTTTCCTGTGAGTTTCATGTGCCCTGGAATTGTTTTCTGTAAACTTGGTTTTGTTTATTGGTTTACTGATCATTTTTCTGTAACTCTGAGGACAAGAATGATAGAAGCATGGGTCTGAGTAGAGGTCAGGGGTATTCTCTAGTCAAGGAGAAGGAATTCCAGAGGGAAAGTATACTTGAAGATGAGCCTTACATGTTTTAGGCAGAACATGTAAAAATCACAGTCTATGGTGATTTTTTTTTTCTCTTTTAGAGTTTCTTATTATTTAATTGAAACTACAGAAAGGTCAGTGAGAAATTCTACAGGTGAGAAAGCTGTCAAGCTAGAGAGTTGGCTAGTAATTGTGGTTAAAATATTCTCTGCTGTATTTATTGCACAAATATTTATTGAAAGCCTGTGTGTCAGCAACTTGTGATACGTAGATGAAGAGACATGAAAATAAGTACTTGTGGTGTAATAGAGGTTTAGAAGCACAGAAGAGGGAATGGTAACGTCCAGTAGGCATGAGGGGCCTGGGGGCAAGGATGATGGCATAGATTTGCTATTAGAACTGAGTCTTAGCCAGGCACGGTGGTGAAACACTTGTAATTCCAGCAGCTGGGGAGACTGAAGCAGGAGGATTGTAAACTCAAAGTCAGCCTTAGCAATTTAGTGAGGACCTAAGCAACTCAGTGAGATCCTGCCTCAAAATAAAATATAAAAAGGGCTGGGGATGTGACTCTGAAGTTAAGCACCCCTGGGTTCAATCCCCAGTACCAAAAATAAAAAAAAAAAAAAAGAACTGAGTCTTGGAGGAGGGTGCGTTGCAGGAGATGTTGGGGAGTGCATTGTAGAGCATGTGTGCTTCAAAGCAACGTAAACTGGCAAGTACAATTGTCAGACTTCCATTTTGTAAAGATAATACTTGCTGCAATGAGGAAAAGCAGAGCAATCAGTTAAATTAGAGGATTACTTACTGGAATTATCTGGGTGACAAATGATGAGGCTCAAACTACACTTTTGGACCTAGAGGTGACAAGAAGGGGACAGAGTCACCGTGGATGCAGAGAAAGCTTGCATTTGTTTCTGTTTTTAATAATTTCCATTATTTTTACAAGTGAATATGTTTTATGATAGGAATAGTAACCATGTCATCTCAATGTATGTGCATGCTAATTAATATTTGTAAATACTCAGTGGCATTTTCTCTGTCTCTTTTATGTTGCAGTGCTGGGGGTTGAACCCAGGGCTTCATGCATTCTTGACAAGTGCCCAGCCACTGTTTTAGCAGCTTTTTTGCTGCTGTGACTAAAAGGATCTGACCAGCACAATTATAGAGCAGGAAAAGTTTATTTGAGGGCTCATGGTTTCAGAGGTCTTAGTCCATAGAAGGCCAGCTCCATTCCTCTGGGCTCCAGGTAAGGCAGGACATCATGGTGAAAGAGTGTGAGGGAACCAGCTCACATGGTGATCAGGAAGCAGAGAGAGAGAGACAGACTCCACTCTCCAGATACAAATATATACCCCTCACGCCCCAGTGAACCACTCCTTGAAGCCACACCCCACCTGCGTCCAGTTACTACTCAGTTAGTCCCAGGATTAATTCACTGATTAGGTCAAGACTCTCACAACCCAATAATTTCTCCTCTGAACCTTCTTGCATTGTCTCACATGTGAGCTTTTGGGGGACACCTCACATCCAAGCCATAACAGCCACTGAGCTACAACCCCAGGTCTCCATGTCATTTTTTGAATTTTCCTATTTGAAAAGTTCTCTCCCCCTTCCCTTCCCCCTCCCTTCTCTCCTCCCCTTCTCCTCCCCTTCTCCTCCCCTTCTCCTTCTCCTTCTCCTTCTCCTTCTTTCATTTTTTTTGGTACCAGGGATTGAACCCAGGGGCACTTATCCACTGAGTCACATCCCCAGTTCTTTTTTATATTTTTAAAATTTAGAGACAGGGTCTCCATAAGTTGCCTGGGGCCTGGCTAAGTTTCTGAAGCTGACTTTGAACTTGCCTCAGCCTCTTAAGCCGATGGGATCACAGGTGTGTACCACTGTGCCTGGCAAGTTCTGGCTTCTTGACCATCTGGGTGTAGTGTGTGACATTTTCTCTGGTTTAGTTGATGGATTCTTAGTTGAATGGGTTTCCTTAAGGAGCATCTGGAAGTGCATTGGGGCATTTTTTAGTTGTCACAATCCCTGAGTATCATTACTAGCATTTAGAGGGCAGAGGATAGAGACCTAAACCAGCTTCAATACACAGGTCAGTCCCACATTTCATTTTCCAGGCCCAAAGGTCAAGAGTGTCCATCTTGGTAGGTAGGGAGTGAAGAGAGAGGAAGGAGGGTAATATTGGTAATGAGAGCTGTCATAGTACTGAAACTTGGTGTACAGTCACCATAACTAGAACATTCAGTCCTTATGATGGTCCAGGGGTGTGGATATCATTACGATCCCCTGTTTGTTAATGAGCAAGCCGAGGCAGAGTGGGAGAGTTTGCTCTGGGTCTTGCATACTTACTTCTGGTGTGCTGTTATTTCCACATGCTCTGCTCTCTTGATTCTGTAACTTTTAATGTCATGAAACTTTTATGTGACATGAATTTGATTTAACAAAATGATTAATTATAAGAGGAAAAGAACTACATTTGCTCTGGACATTTCTGATGTATTATGTATCAGAACACACCCCTCGAGAACGATGCTGCCTGTTCAGTAGAATGCTGCCAAATCACCACTTCCGAATGCTTTTTAAAATATAAGAAAAATTTGATAACATTTGTTGAAAAGTAGGGTGGCTTTGAGGATTGGGAGAAATTTATTTGGTGAAAAAACAGTTGGTGCTTCATAAATGCCTAGAGAAATGAATTACTTCCATGTTGGTACGGAGTGGCTTTAGAGGGTATCATGAATCTTGGAAATGTGGTTTCCAGATTTCATGTAAAAGTAAGTCTGCCCCAAGCACAGTCTTTGTAACTTGAAGACAGGTATCAGTGACATTGGAAGAAGAATGTGGCTCTGTCTTGGACATGTCTTGCACTTTCCTGCCTCTGTGCTCATTCTGGTTCATTTGCTCTGTGAACATCCCCTCCCCTCAGACTCACATATTTGTAGTTTAAATGGTCTTTCCTCTGCAGGGTCTTTCTTGATCTCCACTGCATGTTATCTGAATCTCTCTTACAGCCCTTATCATCATACCATGAATTATAATTATTTATGTATATGTATTTTAGGAGCATATGCTAGGAGTCATGTGTGCCTCTTCTGGTCTCCTGTGCATGGCACAGTGCCAGCATAAGCAAGAACTCAAGACATCTTTGCTTCATGGAAAGTTAAAAGACTGACATGAGTTGTAGTGAAGCAAGTCCAAATGCAGGGGAGGATGACATGCTCTACTCTGGACTCCTGTTGCAGAGAGAATTTTGTTTGGCTTGAGCAAGATAAATATTCATTTCTCTCTTATGTAAGCAGCAGTAGAAGTCTGGTTTGGTACTTCCATGGTATCACCAGGGACCTAGCACCTATGTTTCTGATCACATCCTCTGTTTGTGGCTTCCTCATTGTCCAAAATGGCTGCTATTGCCAGTACCATCCTTTCTCTATATTAGATAGTGGGAATGGAGGAGGAAAAAGAAAGGTGTGCTTTCTTTTTTTTTTGTGGTGCTGGGGATTGAACCCAGGGCCTTGTGCTTGATAGCAAGCACTCTACCAACTGAGCTATATCCCCAGCCCTGCCCTCTCTCTTTAAAGGAGACTTTCCCTAGGTCCTGTACAACACCAGTGCTTGCATTTGATCCCAGTGGTCAAGACTTAGTCCCAGGACCACACTTACTTAAAGTTTGGGAATGGAGCTTCCTAGCTGACTACATTGTTCACCTGAATAACACTGGGTTCCATTATTAAAAAGGAAAGGGGAAATGAATGTTGTGACATACTGCTACTGGTCTGGCCACATATGATCAGGTGGACACTGGGCATCTTTGATTCAACTTTAATACCACATTTTGGAAAAGACATAGAGTATTTGAAGAGTTTGGAGGAGAGAAACAGGGATGATGAGAGATTTGGAAACAGTGTTGTGGAGGGAAACGTGGGAAAATTGGAGCTGTTTCTTTAGAAGAAGAGAAGAATAGGAACAATGGCTAGCTCTCTTCAAGTGTTTGAGGGACTATTATAACTTATTCTTAAAACTTATTCTGAATGACTTCAAGACATAGGAAGGAAATTATAGCCACATACCATATATCTGCCCTCTGAAATGCTGCATCTGACTTTAAGATCTTTCTTGACCTTTACAGTACAGATACGTATCTTATAGTTGCATCCCTGAATCTGTGATTTTGAGGTTAGAAATATTGCTCATTTTCTGGTTTCTTCATATCAGAATCATTTTCATTGAGTGGTTGGTGTGGTGGTAGTACTGTTAGCAGTCTACGTTTTGAAAAGTTCAGGATTTTTCCTTGTGTGAGATGTAAGTTCTGTTTCCTTCATGTCTTTAAAAAAAATGTCATCAAATCAGAAACAATTTCCCACTGGGTGTGGTGGTACATGTCTGTAATCCCAGTGACTCAGGAAGCTGAGGTGGGAGAATTGAAAGTTCAAGGCCAGCCTGGACCATTTGGTGAGATCCTGTCTCAAAATAAAAAGAAAAGGGCTGGGGATATAGCTCAGTGGTAGAGCACTCACTTAGCATGTTGGAGACCATGGGTTTAATCCCAAACACCACAAAACAAACCAACCACAAGAAAAACAAACACCCCCACCGCCGCACAAATAACCAACACCAACAAAAAAACCCAGAGATATTATCAAGAGAAATAATCTAGTAAATAATTAATTTATTTCACTAAGTGATGATATATTTTTAAGAAGACGTGTAACAGATGTGGGTCTGAAAACTTCCCTGGTTTTGTGAATTAAGTTTCATTTTTCTAATTGTTTTATTTTGGATACAACTATGTTATTTTTTGTATGAATCTGAGATACAAGAAATGTTTAGTTAAGGGAGTATGATCTAAAATAGAAATGATAATTTAGTAATAACATAATAACAAAAATCGCTTTTGGGGGGAGGAATAAGCTATCATAATTAGATTAATTTAAAAAGATTATCCAACTTTGTTGCAGATTATAAATATGAAAGTGCTAGCATATAACCAAATATATATGAAACTAGAAAGAAATAGAGTCAAAGGGAGACACTATGTAGAGTTTAAAGGATCAGAAGACGCTTGCCTAAGAATAGTAAGGAGAGCCAGCATTCATAGAACACTACTGAAGCTCCAGGCCCATTCTTCTCCCTCTATTCTCATGTGAACTTTATGAAGAGGAACTCTTATTATTACCATTTTCAGGTGAGGAAACTGAGGCACAGACATTGACATGACTGCCAGAGTCAAGAGGTGGGGCTGGGGTTTGAACCCAGGGTACATGACGACAGGGACTTAACCCTGGAGAGTTACTTGGCTTCTGTGCAATTGTCCCTTTTCCCCTTCTTTGCCCCAATGTAATTTCACATCGCTCTGTCAGAAGTATGCAGCCATCTAGTAATTCACACTTTGCCTTATGTGGAAGAGTGGTTGGTGTTTAGATATGCTGGGCTGAGTGGAAGAAGGCAATACAGACTCCTAGACTTGAAGTAATAATGATTCCATATGCAGCAGTAGTTAAACCAATTCAAGTTCACAGAAGCATCTTGACTTAATCCAGTGATGGTAAACAAACTTATGGCTGAGTGAGCGTGCTCTGCAGCACAACTCTACGAATGCATGTCAAGTCCTTTTCTTGGTCTGGAAGACTTCTGGGCACCATCAGGCTTCAGTGTGTGCATGTGTGTATGGTACATGCACACTCTGCATGTAGCCCACGTTGGGTGCAACTGGGAATCTTGTTTCTAGTGGAAGGAACTCCTTGAGTTACAAATAGTACTCAAGGGGTTTCAGTTTACAGAAGAACCCAAACTGCAGTGTTTCAATGCATCATTTTCTTTTATTGGTAGATTCTCATTGAGTTCCTGGGAGTTTTTGGTTTTGCAATATTTCTCTCGGGTCTTTTTCTTCAGCCTGGATTAATCTGAAGCATATTTCCCTGATCCAGAGATATCACCATATTCTCCCAGAAAGCCCTTTGATTTTATTTTAACTGGCCTGTGCTTTTAAAATGGAAAAATGCTGTCTCACTGCTGAGTAGGCTTCTGTAATCAGCAGAGATGGCCTTGTACACATACCACAGCCTATGTGGTACGATGTTAGAACCCTGATAAGATACACTGTGTCCCTCAAATCTGCTCGATCAGGCAGAAATGGAAGAAGAAAAATACAGAGAGAAGGCATTTGGACATAAGATACCTAAAGTGCCATGATTACAAAACTCGTCCCCTTGAGGACTTCCTATTTTCTCTAGAAAGTGCAAATACCCATAGAAGGCTTTAGAAATCACTAAGCCTTCCCACGAGTAGGTTTGCTTGGGAGCAGATTTTTTGGGTCAGAGTGGAGAGCCATGAAAACACTGGCACAGTAAGGGAGAGAGAAGGAAGGGATTTTTTTTAGAGAGGGGTGGGGGAAATGAAGCTGAGGTGGGACCATTTGACCAGATAAGGCTCTAATCGCCTCATTCCTAGCCTTTTAACTTTAAGTTGCTTTTCCCTCTTTGTAACTTTACTCAGCAGTCTAGGGAAGAGCGTGCACAGTAAACAGTGAGCACAGCCTTCCGGGGACCTGGCTTGCCCCAGCAACTTGGTTCCTGCAGGGAGATGGGCTGGTTGACGTGGCTCGCCAACATGGGCAGCCAAACTGGGCAAGGCAGCCCTTTCCTGACCACTGTTCTTCTGCCTCCTAAAGGGCCAGTGTACCAGAGCCTTCACATGTTGGTTAAGTGGTTTGGAGGCTTGCTCTGTGCAGTGGACGGTGAGAAGAGAAGCATAAGGGTGGGGTGGGGGCAAAGGCACATTTCATTCCTCCTTTGGAGAGGTTGGATGTCTAGGTTTATTCTTATTCAACTACAAATAAGACAATGATTTAGGATGATAAAATTTTCCTTTGAATGTATTATAAAGGCATTATCATACGTTACTTTAGTCAAAGAATATTTTTGCTAAGTAGTTATTAAGAAAGTCAGTAGACTTTCTTTTTTTTTTCTGCTAGGGATCAAATCAGAATGTAGAGACACTTTACCACTGAGCTACATCCCCAGTCCTTTTATTTTGTATTTTGAGAAAAGGTATCACTAAGTTGCTGAGGCTGGCCTTGAACTTGCGATCCTCCTGCCTCAGCCTCCTGAGTTGCTGGAATTATATGCAGGCCCCACTGAGCCCTACTTCCTGAATTCATTTTTGTTCTTAATTCTATACCTTATGCTGCAGTATGAGCTGAGGTCAACAGAAATCCTTTTATGACTATAGAAAGATTGCCATGTTCAAGTTTAATGTGCAGTTTAATTGTTGAAGATCTACTCTAGAGAAACCTTTATATTTATCAATTTTGGGGGTTGTTGAAATTATATACTTATGGTATTTCATATAAAACTGCCCAGAATCACCTTATATAGACAAAAATCATAAAAATGCACATTTTGAAAAACTAGAAAAATATGTACATAAGAAAATAGGACATTGGTGGTAGGATTGATTTTGGATTTAACTTGACCTGTGTTTCCTGGAAGAAGTCTTGATTTTCAGTCCTGTACTTGCCCCAAGACTGGGCCAATGATTCTTTGTTTATGGATAAGGCGACCATCAACTTCCTCACTCTTAACTCTGAGCCTCCTGCCAAGGTAGTGGCTCAGGTTTTCAAAGTTTTATCTTGATCAGACAATAGGGAAACAACTCTTGGACTGTTGGAGTTGGATGAGGGATGGGAGAGCCTGCTTGGGAGAGATGACTGTGCTCAGTCATTGTGCTGGTCATTGACAGGAGCCTCGTTAGTACTCATTATAACCTGCTTTTGCAAGTCAGGTTTTTTTTTTTTTTTGGTACTAGTGTTGAACACAGGGTTACTTTACCACTGAGCTACATTCCCAGATATTTTTATTTTTTATCTTGAGACAGGGCTTTGCCGAGTTGTTAAGTCTGGCCTTTACCTTGTGATCCTCCTGTCTTAGCCTCTGAGTCCCTGGGATTATGTGTGTGTGCCACCATCCCTGGTATGGCTAATATTTGTTTTTTCACCCATTGATATCTTCTTATTTTAGCCTTTATTGAAAAAAACTGAAGTTATTAGACTTTAATTTAAAGTTTACTTAATTATTTTAATACTTAAGGACCCATATTTCAAATATCAGATCATAATTCAAGATTTGATTAATTCAAGACTATAACTATAGCTACCCAGTTTCCAGAATAGAGATGACAACTAAAAATTCTATTTTTGACAAAACATCTAGCATTAATTTATTTTCTTTGTATTTTAAAAATGGGTATTACAGAGAAAATTCCATAATTCCATTAAGCAAATGGTTTTAATTATTTATGTCAGTTGATAGAGATTTTATCATGTGTCTGGAATAGTTTATTATTGAAGCCATTTCTTTTTTCCAATATTAAAGTTCAAAGATTCTATTTTAATGCATGGTTAAAAATGTATAAGACAATAGATTTGTACTATAAGTACCCGTGATACTTAAAACATTGAATAGACAAAATACTAGGAAGTACACTCTTACTTTAAAAATCTTTTTGTTTCTGTCAGTCATTGCAGACAAACTTAAAATTTTATTTAAGCAACTGGTGATATTGGCACATCATGACTTCACCAAATATGGGCAGAAAACTGAACCCCAGTTCATCACACATGGCTATCAGTTGGTGACAATGTAATGTTGTTGATTCTGTGTCAACAAGCCATTGAACTGTTGTGAGTCATCACAATCACATTATAACACAACTTGATGACATTTATAGAGCTTAGAAGTGATTTGGAGACCTATAAATGCTGTTTGAGCCCAGGCATAATAGTCCAGGGCCAACAGACTCCTGGTGCAACAGATAAGCTGCTGGTGAGACATGTTCGGAAGTTCTCTTTGCTCTGTTATAACCAATTTAGTAGAGGAGACGTAGGAAGTTTAGTATCATTCTACCACCAGAGTCTTTGCAAATACAATATCTGCTACTTACAGATTCACAAATTAAAAAAAATCATCTTCACCTTTGTTTATGAAATTAAAATCATTACGGCTGGGGGTGTAGCTTAGTGGTAGAGCACTTGCCTAGCATGTGCTAGGTCCTGGGTTCAATTCCTAGCACCACCAAAAAGAAAAAGAAATTATGATTATGCTTGGTACAAATTACTTATAATAAAAATTAAAAATTTTGATTTATGCATGTTATTGTTGTTTTTTGTTTTTGATACAGAGTACTCTGCTCCAGAATAGTGCTATATCACATGAGGGCCGTACCTTAATTGAATTAGCAAAGAATGACCTGAACATTTAAATTAGGTTTCTGAGGATGTCTGGTTGATTTTTAAGAGTCTTTCTGGCTTCTCATGCAGGACAGCTTTGAAGATGGTTGTTGAACTGTTGAGTAGATTGAAAGAAACAGTAACTTTAAATAACATGATCCATTATTAAAAGTCTACAAATTATCTAGATCTTGTATCATTTTCTGGAAGTCATTTTGGCTTCACCTATATATTCTAGTTCATTTATTGAGGGTCAGGTGGATCCTAGGAGTACTATGCTGGGAGTACTGTGCTAGGCACTGGGAATACAGATATATTAATTTTTGCCTTTAGATTACACTTACAAATAATGCTCCATTCATGGTAGATTCATAATAAACTCCTGTCACCTATCACCCTTCTTTTGGTCACTTAGTCTTTTTTTTTTTTAAATAAAATGTATTTTTTAGTTGTAGATAGACACAATGCCTTTATTTTATTTATTTATTTATTTATTTTTTTACATGGTGCTGGGCCTTGCATATGCTGGGCAAGCACTCAACCACTGAGCTACAACCCCAGCCCCGGTCACTTAGTCTCGCTGCTTCTTCATTCTTTATTTTTAATCTATCAGATCATGGTGAGACAGTTTTGAACTTCTGCTTATAAAATCCCATCTGAGATGTAGCTTTCTCTAGACGGGAAAAGCTATCACAAAAATACTGTGTAAAATGTCAGCAAAACCAATTTTTTTTTTTTTTTTTTTTTTTGCGGTGCTGAGGATTGAACCCAGGGCCTTGTGCTTGTGAGGCAAGTACTCTACCAACTGAGCCATATGCCTGGCCCCTCAGCAAAACCAATTTTTTAAGAAGGAAAATGATATAATACATCTTTATTAAACATTTTAGTTTATGAGATTATTAATTCTGGTACTTATTGCCCAATAAAAGACTTTCAAACATGTTTTTGGCATTCTTGCTATACAATATTTCTTGACAATTGAAGAAAATACTTATTTTGTTGACAGAAGTCACACATGCCCTTAGCTAAATTGTCAAGGTCCAGTCATGTGGGTATTCTCCTAACAAATGAACTATTGGCAAAGTTCAATGTTTATGTAAATAACAATGCAACGAGCCCCCCTATAATCATCAACATTCCCCCAAGCCCCAGTACGAGGGATTAAACCCAGGGGCCCACAACCACTGAACAACATCTCCAGTCCTTTAAAAAATTTTTTTTTTTTTTTAAATTTTGAGACAAAAATCTTGCCAAGTTGCCCAGGCTGCCCTTGAACTTGCCATCCTCCTGCCTCAGCCTCCCGAGTAGCTGGGATTACAGGAATGTGCCACTGTGCCTGGTTAAGCATCAACACTCCTACTTAGAATTATCATCAGAGTTGTTGAAGTATTGGTTGCATCAAAATGAAGTATATATATGTATTATATCTATTTTCTGAAATATACACATTTAGAATGGTAAGTAATTTAGATCTGAGAATGCAATTTGTGATTTATAAATGTACCCATTTAGCAATTATGTACCAGTGTAGTCTGAATTTGGGCCATAGCTAAATAAGGATGAGGTGCCATTGTACTAAATTGAGGTTTAGGGCACATTAAATTTATTAAATTTAATTAAACCAAATCATTAACTTTAGTGTTTACGCACTGATTACTAACCTTGACATCTCTCCTTTCTGTCCTCTTTCCTTCTCCTTGCTTTTTCTTTTTATTCTCTGTCTTCTCTCTCTTTCCATGTCTTTAGAGCTTCTTGTTGTAACCATTGTGATGGTGAAGAACTAAATAAATGGAGTCGGAGAGAAGGAATCTAGCAGGGTGTTTTATTTGATCCAGCTGAGATAATCTCTTCAATAGTTACAAACAAGATAGCCTGCAACTCTAGAGAATGACATGTCCAACAGTTGGTAGTCAGTTTCTTTTCTTACCACTATTGTCACAGTTTGCAGTATCAACCATTGTTCACTTGATAGAGTGCTGATCTAACCTACTTGTTAAGATGATGGAAATAACTGATGTCTGCACTTAACACATCCGTGTCAGTCTCATATATGGCTCAACGCTTGGACCTAAATGAAGCAGGAAAGCTCTGATTTGCGCTGTCCTTCCAGGCTGTGTTTGAGTTAAGAGCTGGTCTATCTGAAAACTCTTGAGCAGGGAGGCTCCCTGCCTGGAGATGAGTGTAGTCTTTTATTTCTCATGTGTTCATTTTCTTTTTTAGTATTTAATTCCATTCAACCATTTTCCAATATTAATGTTTCTGTAATCAGGAATATAGGAATTCTCTGTGTGATTTGGATTGAAAATCAATTTTTCAATGGGAGCTATTGATCTTTTTCCTTTGTCTTTTTTTGGACTGGGGCGTGAACTCAGAGGTACTTTACTGCTGAGCTACCTTTTAAAAATCTTTTATATTTTTTTTACTTAGAGACAGGGTCTTGCTAAGTTACCTAAGGCCTCTCTAAGTTGCTGAGGCTGGCCTTGAACTTGTGATCCTCCTGCCTCAGCCTTGGGAGTTGCTGGGATTATAGGTGTGCACCACCATGTCCTGCACTATTTATCATTTTTGTGCAGGTGTGTTAAATCATTAAGTGTGGAAAGGCATTTTACTATCTTAAGTAGTTTAATTCATTATGTTCTTATTTACCCGTGTAGACAGACTAACTTAAATTTTCTTCTGTTTAGATAGAGTTCTTTTCAACATCCTATAAGTATAGCTCTTTACTATTAAAGTCGTAAATAGCCAGTTAGTTCCTAGTGGGGATCGGGGGCTTCGGAGGGGCAGGCCTTGAGCTTAGTTTTCTTCCATGTGTAGGGGAGTCCCTCTAAGGACCTTCAGTGACTTAGCTGATAGAAAATGCCCTACATAAATTATTCAGGGTACATAACTGAAAACACAATGTAAACACAGATTCAGCATTTTGTTTGGTACTAACTGGTAGCTAGTTTTCATTGCTGAAAGTTCTTGGTAAAAACTTAGAGATTCTTTTGAATGTTTTGGGCATGTAAGAGATTGTTCATTATCTTTTT
>JAJEJO010005163.1:123575-166657 GCA_020662805.1 Glaucomys volans | reverse complement strand
AGCGGCTCATTGGGGACATGGCTGTGGGGTATATATTTTGTATCTGGTGAGTAGAGTCTCTCTCTCTCTTTCTGCTTTCTGATCATCATGTGAGCTGCTTCCCTCCTCCACACTTCCGCCATGTGTTCAGCCTCACCTTGAACCTCAAGGAAAGGAGCTGGCTGTCTGTGGACAGAGACTTCTGAAACCTTGAGCCCTCAAGTAAACTTTTCCTCCTCTACAATTGTTCTGGTTGGTCTTTTAGTCACAACATGAAAGAGCTGACTCAAACAAGGGTGTATGTGGTTAGGAGTAGAAAGAGAACATTTGAAGACATTTTTTGTTCTAAAAATTATACAGATGGGAAAAGTTTGCACTGTAAAGCAAATGTGTTTATGACTTTGTTTTTTATAGCCACCATCCTTTACCTTAATGAACACTTGAGGATTTTAGATGCTTTTTTCCCCCCTGATTTCCTCTCCCCCCTCCCCCCACTTAACATGGTAAGCCTGTGGACACAGAGTGATGTTCCAGGGAGAAGCAAGCCTCCCTGGAACTTAGACTATTTTTTTTTTTTTAACTTAGATTCTTTATCACACTCCCAGGAGCGTTAATTTCAAGTTGCTGGTACCAGCAGCTTCGGCATGATATTGCCCAATTCCAGGTCCTTTTATTGATGAGTAGGAAGGAGTAGGATTGTTGCTTAAGAAATTTTATTATCTTTAGAAGGGAAGAATTTATTATAGGGGTTTTCTTAGATGATCTCTTTCATGTTGGTAAGACATTTTGAGCTCTGAATGTCCAAGCTGCTTAGAGGTTCTGAGCTGATCTGCACTGGGGGTGGTACTGACACTTGCAGGGGTGTTTAGATGTGAGTAGGAGTGTTTTTTGCTTGTCACAGTGACTGCGGGTGGGTGGGCACTACTGGCATTCCACAGGTGGGGGCCAGGAATGTTGTGGACTCCATCTTGCTCAGGACAGTTCTATGAGATGAGTTAACTGCCCATCCCAGATGCCCACAGCGACCTCTCTAGAACCCCTGAGAAGTGTGGCTTTGTTTATAGTGCTCTGTAGTGCTGCTGATGGACAGCCTGAGTGCAGGGGCCAGAGGTGCTCAATGAAGAATAAGTGGGATGTGAGATCAGGAAGGGGAGAAAGGCCAGTAACTAGTGGTTAAATGAAAATGGAGAAGAATAGACTGGTTATCGCAGACTAGGTCACAGGTGGTCACTTCCATTCCTCATTTCAGCATTGGAAAGGCTTCTTGAATAGTTCATCCCATTATTCTGCTGTCTTTTGGTCATCAAAAGGCACTTTATTTCAGTTACTCAGCCAATATAGTAATCTTTGAGATGAGCTGACTGTCTTGACAGCTGACTGAATTCTATGGGGTGGATGCTCAGACACACTCAACTTGGAGAGGAGGAAGGCAAAAGTTACTGGGATATTGGTGGTGATACCCTGTGGAACCTGTTGGCAAGATGCAAATGGAACTACTTTGGATCAGGTCTGGAGCAATTGGAAGGGCTATACAGTGAGGCCCATCTCTGTCAGCAGCCTCTTGGGGGAACTGCCCACCAACCTGCTTTGGCCCATGGTGGGTGAAGTTCGGGGGAGCGAAGTGGAACTCTAAGCCCTTCTCATGGCCAGAGTCTGCGTGCTAGTTCAGGCTTATGTCCCCAGAGTGACCTTCAGTTTAACACCATTACTGGCATGAATGATCATACCATTTGCTGTTGTCATTCTTTTGCTTGACAATCAAGGCACTTTCTTGCTCCTTCCTCTCATCCTTGTTGTCCACATTCCGTGAGAGTGTCCCTCTACTTGGCCGTGGAGGCCTGCTCATTACCTCTTTCCTGTGCAAGCTTTCCTTACCTTGTTTCAACCCCATGCAAAGTTTGGTCCCCATCTTCACCTGCCTAAATGCTTCTTATTCATAAAGACCCTTCCCAAAGACTTCTCTGATCACTTCCACTTGTGGTGTTACCCACACTCCCACCAGGGACAGTTGGTTTTTACTATCTTTATTGCTTACTTGTAAGCAAGTTGTTTAACTGCCTTATAGCACAGCTTTGAGTCAGACTGCCTAGCTGTGAATCCCTACTCTACCACCTACCAGCTGTGAGATTTGGTCAAGCCTCAGTATCCTCATCTGTGAGTGGGGCTACTGATACACTCCTACGAGCTGATATGAGGATGAGCTAGACAATCTGTGGAAACCACTTAAAATACTGCTGGAAAGTTCTGGGTGAATGTAAAATGGTATTTGTTTTGTGGGAAGGTGGGATGATGATAAGCAGTAGCTCTGGAATCACACAGTCCTGGGTCTAAGTTAGACTTTGATATTTTCACCTTTGTGGCCCTGAAGAAGTTGGTTAATGTCACTGAGGCTTAGTTTCCTCTTCTATTAAGTAAGGATAAATCTATACAGTTTTAAAAGATACCAGTGGATGTATATAAAGTCTTGTATATTGTGGTGTTCAATAAACACCAGCTGTTGTGTGGGTATTTAATTTATAATGCATGTTACTTTTGTCCCCAATAAACTTGTAAATTCTTTGGAAAAAAAAAAGAGGGGGCCCTATCTTGTCCTTCTTTGTTTCTTCTACAGACCCTAGAGCAATGTTCTGCACATAGTAGTTAGGAACTTTTTGTGACTTTAATGAACTTGACATCATATTTTTTGATCCTTTTTTTAGTTGCATTTAAATGATGTGTGGTAATGTATCAAATGGTTTTGTCCTTAAATCTTTGACATCTAGAAATGTTCTCTCAATATTAGTTTGCTCTAACAAAACATCAGGGCTTTAAAACAGTAATTTTGAAAAAAAGCAATTGATCTAACAGTTTGTCAACTGGATTAAAGATACAAAAGAATTTCAGATCACCTATTTGGTGATCTAATTAGGAAAACCAGGCAGCCAGAATGTATCAAGGAAGACAGTAGGAGGTTGGCTTGCTCTGCATGGTCTTGTTTCAGTTCCATTAATTGGATCCTTGACTGTTCCATCAACTGACATAAGGCAGGGGCAGAGTCTTCCATGTAATTTGTAACCTTTGGTTGTCATGGTTATAGTGTTATATATATTAGAAATTAGCAGGTGACCCTAAATCTTTAAAAGAGATTTGACCTTATTTATATATACAAGGTGTGTAGAAATTGTAGCTATCACCCACTTGTAAATATCAAGTATGTCTAAAGTAGAGAACATTAAGTACAGAAAAAGTGCAGTGAAAATTATGAGTGAATTGAGATTTCTTCTTAAATTTGTTTCTTTGAGTTCAGTGCAGGTAGGACTATTATAATATGAATTAGTTGTCCACGTTTTTAGAAAAGAGCACATGTGCCCCTCAGGTGGACCAAGTGTTTGGAAGGACCAGCTAAGAGGATCTAGCAGAAAAATAGGATTTGTCATAGAAATTGCCCTACTCTGTTAACTCTGGACAATGTTCCATTGACTACCACTTGCCTTTCTCTTTTCACAAGAGAATTCATGGAAGGGAAAAGAAGCTGCTCAAAGAATGAAACTAATATGATTCAGTATTTTTCTCTTTATTGTAAACTTCTGTATATTCCTTTTATTTCAGATTATTCCAGATTTCATTTTTCTTCCTATGGATATCAGGTCATAAATTCCTATTAAAGTCTCATTGTTTGCTCAGATGGTTTTATATATCTCAGATGTATAAAGTTCTCATTAGATTGAATTTTACAAAGAGGAATCTTCACTGCCTGATGAACATGCATTTGCAGTCCCACGTGTACCCAGCTCTGGCTCAGACTCTGTAGATGATACAGAAGAGATCTTCTCAATCCAGGACTGTTCCCTGCCCTGAAAAACAAACAAACAACTCCTTCCCTCCTCTGGGCACTGTCTGTGACTCTAATATCTTATCTTAACACATTCTTAGTCTAACACTTGGACCAGGAAGCTTGGGACATGGCTATTTATAAAGAAAGGATTACTCTTGTTTTTTGTTTTTTAATATCTTTGGACTTTATGAGCTTGGGAAACAATTCTGTCCTTATTTCTGATATCAGTTTTCCCAGAATGACAAAGTTCTTTTTTTTATTTCTCTTTGTTGCTCTTGATTGTTGCAAATTTTCTGAAGCCCAGGGATATTTTAGTTCAGTGTTAGCTGCAAATTAGACGACTTTCTCCTCCAACCAAAGAATGTAAGCATTATGAATTCTACACCAGTGAAATGAATGAACTCAAAGTTTGGGGAGAAAAAATCAAATTTTTACCTTTGCTTTTGAGTTTAGTGTATTTTTTTTTTTTTTTTTTTTTTTTTTTTTGTGAAAGGGAACATAGTAGAGAGCAATGTGGTGCAGTTGCTGGGACAGAACTGTCAAGTTGAAATCCTTGTTTTGTACATACTTTCTTCACAGTCTGAGAAAGTTACTGACTGCCTCAATTTATTTGTAAAATGTTCATAATAATAGCATCTATACCAGAGGGCTGTTATAAGGATTAATATTAATCCTTGCAGAGCTTGTGCGGAAAGGCTACTTAAATAAAACAATATACTAAGGAAATAAAGTACATACAAATCCCCTGAAACCAGGGGCACCTGCTATTGTTATCAAGTCTAATTTAGATCTTTTTTCTAGCAGTTTATTTTTAAACAACACATATTCCCTTTATAATAGAGTGAATGACAGGCTTCTGACACCAGTGGAACATTTGGGCTGGTTGCTGAGAGGCCGGCCACCCAGCAGTGATAAAGTATCTGTTTGTTTTTTCTGGAGAGATATTTTCAAACAATAGTCATTTGGGAGTTCTAACAGGCATGGAAAGTTACCATTGAAAAGGTGAATTTGACAAATGAATTATCATGGATCTGCTGATAAATTGAGTAAATTGGATGTGATCTATTACTTTAGATAATGGAATGATTGTGAGCTCAGCTGTGAAAATCACTGCTTATAAAGAGTTACCTGATTGCAATATTTCCCATCAGTTTCAATTTTTCTGTGTATGATTTTAGAAAATTGGCCTTGTAGTGTTCTTTAAAAAAAACCAAACAAACAACTTTTGGGGCTCTATTTTGTATTCTTTTCATGATGTATTTAATTTGGCATTTGAGCTAAAAACAATGAACAAAAAAAATCTTCCAATTTGACTTACAATAAAAGTTGCTTAAGAAATAGCATTCATATGTATTTTCAAAACAGGCAGTATATCATTCTGGGTATTTTCTTTTATATACTCAATTTCTAAGTTAGTGCTTTTCTTTTTCCCACAGCAATCTGAAATTCTGTATGTGGACTGTCCTTTACAGTTACAATTTTTCAATCAGAACTGATTAGATACTAAGAGACAAATGTACTGAACTTACAAATATATTATGTGGGATTACTAACAATAGACCTAATTGGTAAAAGTGACTTAATATATGTTGTGTTAATAGCTAAACCTCTAAAGCCTCTAATCTCCCATGGAAATATTGCTTTGTAGAACAAAATCCAATGAGAAGTTCTGGGATTCCAAAGTGAATTTGTACATTCCTTAGGGGCATTTTTGCAAGGGAGGTTGTTGTGTTTTAAAGGTAGTTGATAAGAGACCTGCACCACCAACCCCAGACCTGCACCACCAACCACCATCATGCATTAGTCTATAGAAGGTATTTGGGTGTACGTGCTTCTGTACCACTCGGTACCACCATTTAGCCAAGGGAAGTTTCTGACCATTTGCAGCATACATTATAAATCAGGATGTCACTACCAGACAATCAGATTTGAGCATTCCATGAACAAAGTAGCCCATATTCTCTAGGAATAGATCACTTAACTATGTTTATGTCCTGCTGTTGATATGCCTGCATTTACCCAAGTCGGGATAGCACAGTGTTTATTTATTCTGGGAGTATGTAATTGATGTGTATATTTACCTAATTTGGGGTTAATTAGCCAAAAATTGAAATGGGTAATTTAGCATGATTGCTTTAATATTGGGGGAAAATAAAATTATTCTTCCAATTCTGAAAATTACTCCTTATCCCTTGGGTTTTGTGAAAGAATAATTTTGAGTCTTCTCCAAGTTGGGCTGGTTGTTGGCTGCTTTCTTTAAAAAAATTTCCTACTTGGCACATACTGCTTGGGAAGATCACTGGCCAGATATCTGGGGAAACTTGGAGGATGTCCAATGCCAAATTAGTTCCCTGGAGAGACCTATGGAAATTTCAGGATACATTTGTTGAATGAAATTAATTTGCTTAAGTCATATTCTCTAATGTCACTAGGGGATACTATTGCCACTTGGGGACAAGGTAACCTTTGGTGCCAAGTTTGTGCACTCTGGTTGGCTGCAGAAATTTGTGTTTTTTTTTTTTTTTTTTTTTGCCTTTAAACAAAGTATTTGTTTTCAAAAATGAACTTACAGACTTGTCAGTTTATAAATTCATTAAAAAGGCCAGAATATTGATCTGAATCTAAGGATGAAGGGCTGTAACTTGCTATGTATGATTTAATAATAGAAAACCCACTTTAAAAAACAAGGCGAGAAACTCGAAAAAGCACAGTCAAGCAGATCAAAAGTTATCAACCAGAGATAACCACTGCTAATATTTTGATCTTTTTTGACATTTTTCTTTTTTCCATATGTGACTCTATTAGAGGTAAAATTTTGTATCCTTGTCTTTGTTTACATTATATTGTAAATATTTCTTCAAAATAATTAGAAGTTCTTCATAACCATCTTCACAAATTCCAGTAAGAGGTTTGCAATTTCTTTTATTATAAATAATGTGATAAAAATATGTATATTTACATAAATCTTTGTCTAGTTCTTTGGTTAGGTCCTTAGAAAAAATACTTAGAAGAAAAATTACTAAGTTAAAAAAAAGAACATTTTTAAAAAGGAAGATGCACTTTGTCAAATTGCTTTCCAGATTGGTCACATCAGGGTACACTCTAATCAACTATATATGAAAATGACCTTCGTTCTATAGCCCTCCAAGCAATTATTTTTATATTATCACTTATAGTAATGTTTCCCTATTTTAAGAATATTTTGCATTTCTTTAAGTTACTAATTAGTTGAATAATTCTTTATTTTTATCAAGAATTTGTATTTCTTTAATAAAATATCTGAAGTTTTAAATTTTATTTTGAAACTGTCTTTCCATTTCTTGGGTATTACAGAATGCGACAGTGGGCATTTTCGCTGTGGAGATGGGCATTGTATCCCTGCAGCTTGGAGGTGTGACGGTACTAGAGACTGTTTGGACGACACTGATGAAGTTGGCTGCCGTAAGTGGGGGAGGGCCAAAAGAGGCTAAGCTCTTGAATGACATGAATGCTTTGTGGTGATTCCAACCTATCAAAGAAAAGAGCTAGGCTTTTTTTTTTTTTTTTTTTTTTTAAAGAGCTAGGCTTAATGACAGATCCAGGGCTGGGCTCAAGTCATTTGCAATCTGTGTAATTGAATAAGAGAATCTATGGCCTTATAGTTTCATTCCCTTTAAGGAAGGGGTTCAGTTTACATCAGTTTCTATCTTACCCTTATCCGTGGTCACACCTTGATATGGAAATGAATTTGCTGTCAGTTTTTTGAAGTCTGTAAGTGACTGTTGCTGATTATTCACTCTGGAAGTTTTTCAAATCAAGAACAAACAAAACATATTTTCTGAACTCCTCTGATTTGTACTTCAAGAAGGAGCCTATTATATAAAAGATGTAGTATAGAGCTGGGCATGGTGGTACATGCCTGTAATCTAGGAGGCTGAGGCAGGAGGATCACAAGTTGGAGACCAGCCTTAGCAACTTAGTGAAACCCTGTCTCAAAATAAAAAAAATAAAAAATAATGTAGTGTAACTTGTGAATAAAGAAATAAAAAGTGTCTAGTGTGATATTGTTTTTAAAAAGTTCTAGTTAAGAATATGATAATAAATTCAAAATGTAACTAATTATAAAATCATTTTCACATGTGTATATATATAGATCTATATGTATATATAGATCTATATATATATATATTGAGATATATATATATATCTCAAAAATAAGCTAAGGTGGCTTTTAGATTAGGAAAGTGAGCCCTAAAGAAATTGTTACTTATTGTAGCATCTCAGTTGGTGAGTGTCTTGCACAAATCTCTGCCCTTAAGTCCACTGGTCTTTCCAACTTGCCTTAGGTGATCAATCACACTGCTGCAATGTCCTTCATTCTGATGGGAAGCAGGCAAGGGTTATCATCCCATGACCAGGAAAGCAGGTGGAAAAAACCCTAGTTTTGAGTTGTTTGTATCCTGTGGCACACCAGAACTGCCAAACTTGGGTATATTGTTTGATGATGACTCATTTGAAAAAATGGGAGGAAGAGTAAGAAATTGGACTCATTCAGTGTTCTTAAACTTTCATGCACAAATGGATCACCTGGGAACTTGTAAAAGTGCGTATTTTAATTTCATATGATTGGTGGGACCAGAGAGTCTGCATTTCTTTAAGATCCCATATGACACTTGATGCTCAAACTTGGAATAGGAGAGCAGCTGTATTTGTGGAGACATTATCCTGTGCTGTCAATTTGCTTCCTTTGGGCTTACTGAGTTCATTTTTTTTTCCTTTTCAAATAATATGAGCAAATTGAGAACAGTGTAATCTGGGATAGAGGAATAAATGACAAATTATGCCACCAACTCTTCTGAGATTGTTATTACTTTTCAAGGTCCTATAACAATAATAGCAACAACAATACCAAAGACAGTAATGATAGAAACCAGCATTATATTGCACTTTCACAGGTATTATTTACTTATTTTTTTACAATGAACAGTACAGTCTCCATTTTATGATATATGTAGTAAGGCTCAGAGAACTTGCCAAAGATCCTAAAGCAAGTTAATTGTGATAATAATGGTTATTTGATTCTGGGTCTTCTTTTCCAGATCTCAGGGATTTTCCAGTTTATCATGATACTTTACTATTAGATATTACAAAACATTTCAAACAATTTAACAAACACTTGTGGTTAATTTTGATTATATTAAATTTTTAATTTAATAGCTTTGTCATAAATTTGGTATATGTATGGTTGGGCTATTTTATTGTTTTTTTCTTTTTTTGTTTAGTTCTGTTTTTTTTTTGCTACTGGGGATCAAATCTGTTTTGTTTTTTAGTTTTGTTTTTTTGCTACTGGGGATCAAATCTAGGACCTCCTGCATGCTAGACAAATACTCTATCACTGAGCGACATCCCCAGGCCTTTTTTTAAATTTTGAGGCAGGATCTCATTAGGTTGCTAAGGCTGGCCTGAAACTTGTGATCCTCTTTCCTCAGCTTCCCAGGTAGCTGGGATTACAGGTGTGTGCCACCAAGTCTGACTATTCTCTGTTTTATACTGGTTTGGATCAATAGTTTGTGTTGATGCCATCGATGAGGTTATTTGATAGTGATACTGGGGATTGAACTGGGGGTGCTATACCACTAAGCTACATCCCCAACCCTTTTTATTTTTTATTTTGAGACAGGATCTTGCTGAATTGCTGAGGCTGGCTTTGAATGTGTGAGCTTCTTGCCTCAGCTTCCTGAGTGGCCGAAATTAGAGAAGTGTGACACTACCCCTGGTGACATAGTCTTTTTTTTTTTTTTGTAGTATTGAAGAGTGAACCACAGGAGCTGTATCAATGAGCTACATCCCTAGCTCTTTTTATTTTATTTTTGAGAAAGATTCTTGCTAAGTTATCCAGGCTGGATTTAAACTTCAGATCCTCCTGCCTCAGCCTTCCTAGTAGTTGGGACTATAGGAAGGTGCTACCAATACTTGGTGACATATGGTCTTTTGAAGTAAGTATTTTTGCTGGTGTTATGGGACAGATGTTGCCATAATGAGTCCTTTCTCATTTGTTTTAGCTCCCCAGTCCTGCCAGGCGGGTTATTTCCAGTGTGAGAGTGAAGGAACCTGCATCCCGCACAACTGGGTGTGTGACAATGAGCAAGACTGTCCTGATGGCTCAGATGAACGTCAGCATTGCCGTAAGTGTTTAGAGAGACTTCTTGTTTTGTTTCTTTGGACACTTAAAACCTAACCTGTTACAGATAAGTTATACACAATGTGATGATTCTTTAGATACCTTAAATACTGAACTGGGTGTTAAATGACCAGGGAACCTATGTTAGTAATTCAGAGGGTGAGTGATACTGAAAAGTGTGAATGTTCTAACGACTTATAAATATACCCCAGCAATTTGGAACTGGGATAAGTTCCCAATCTTTAATTTGGTTTATGTTACATTCAAGTAAGAAGCAAAATACTTGTTGGTATGTGTAGGTGGGGGTCTTCATTCATGTGGTTGGAGTGCTCCAGGGGCACTCTTTGCATTCTGAACTTTCACCTCTTTGTCCCCAGCATTAAATGTTCTTCTTTGTGACTAGGGAAGCAGGAACTAGTAGGTGGGTCTGTTAGAGGCATTGTTGGTTGTTAGTTCAATGTTTCTGAAGTACCACTACAGCCCGTGTTATGAGGTGCAACAAGGAAGAAAGTATTAGCAATGGCTGGACCGTGGCAATGGCTGCATTCCTGAATTGGCCCTACTGTAATCTCATCACGTTCATGACTTTTAGTTACCTCCGTGGACTGAAGAGACCCAAATCTGTGCCCACACTTTAGTCTTGTGGATGCAACCACTTTTCAGGTATCTCCAAGGTGCATCAAACACAAGGTGCCTCAACTGAAACCCGTTGTCTTTCCCCACCAAACTGAGTTTTCCTGCCATGTTTGCTGGCCTATCTTTATTAATAGAAATAAATTTTAGTCCACTAGAAGGTACTGGCAGAAAATACAAATTAGCCTCAAACTAACAAAATAGCCCAACTGGGGCTCTTTCGATTATTAACCTAGATTTCATGAAATGTGTTTTATGTTAATTACATAAAAATAATTTGTGTAAATGACATGAATGTTGTAATCAATTCCCATGGAAAGGTTATCACAATCCCCCTGATTACCATGTTGGAAGTTATTCTTGATTCTTTCCTCTCCTTCGCCAACTCCTCCCTAATTTACCTTATAAACATTTCTGAAGTTTCTCTTTTTTTTTCCATTATGTGACCACTCACTGTTAGCATCTCTCACTAACTGCTGGGTGGCTGCAGCAGCCTCTGGATTGGTCTCCCTGCCTCCAGTCCTCTACCCTCTCAGGCTCTCCCCGACACTGATGCTAAAAAGATCTAACCAAAACCCTTTGCCAGCTCCCCATCACCTCCTGGAGAAAGTCCCAGCTTCCTAACAGGGTTCATCCTGGCCTCCAAGTTGTGACTGGTGTTTGTTTTTCCATGTTGATCACTTGCGATTCTTGCCTGGAAATGTCCATCTGGGGTGAAGCAGTGCTTGCTGTTCCATGTTCCAGCCTTTTGCCTCCATTTCTCCTGCCTGAATACTCATTGCTAGACAGTTCTTGTTTCCTTTTGGACTAGTTTATTTCTCCTTTTTAAACCCAGCAGAGGTGTCCCTTCCTTAAGGAAACTATCACAGTACTTGCTCCTGTCCCAGGGCGGCACCCCTCTGTGATACTTCTATTGTTGCTGTGTGCCTGTGATTTGCTTCCATAATTATTTTCTAATTATTTCTTAAAAGACTGCCCCAGAAAACTACGAACTCTTTAAAGGTAGGGATTGCACCTTATTCATCTTTAGATTCCCACTGTGGGTGAACTTTGTGGTACCTAGTAGGCCCTCAATAGATGTTTGTGGAATGAATGAGTGAAACATTAGATCAGTTGATGGAATTATGTAATTTTATCTGTCATTTCTCTACATTTAGCGAACTTTTAATTACTCCCTCAAACTGTTTGAAATCTTAAGTACAAAATATAGAATTATTTGGGCTTGTTTTAAGAAGAAAGCCATGATCATTAACATAATACTGGCACCTGCTTTAGTTTCTTTTTATACTTTGAGACCACTCATGACCTACCTTTTCAGTAATTTAAAAAACTCTTTAATTTCATATGGCAATTGGAAATATATACTTAGAGAAATTTATGTGGAAATATAATCTTTTAAACCTTATTCAAGTAAAGTAGTGTTTCTGTATTGGGAAGAATTCAGACATTGAAGTGCCTTCTAGAAGAGTCTATTCTGACCTTATAAATAAAAGTAAAATTTAATCTGCACAAACTCAGTGCTGGGAGAAAATATGAAATCTATAAGCATTTCGGAAATAGGCAAACTGCAAAAAATTTTATTTCCTATTCAAGAATTACATGACACATTCATGATAAAGCAAACTGAAGGAAGGAACGAAGTGATGAGAAAGATATAATCAATTAAGCATGGAAAAGGGTTTTTAAAAAATATACATGATAATCTGGATGTTTAAAATTTCAAATATAAACTCTAAAGCTGTCATTTTCTTCTTGTCTCTTAGAAAGTTTTTTCTAAAAGTTTTAATGGCACATCCTTTAACATAAACTTTTTTCCCCCCAGAAAACCAAGTTTTGCTGAACCTAAGTATCTTAACTATATAGAGGTATAGGAAGTTCTGCAAAATTCAGGCAAAACCTCTTTCTTCATTAGAGGATTTTATATATATATATATACACACACATACACACACACATATACACATATATATGAGGATTATATATATATAAATATATATATTTTAAAGTATTTTGGAGAGGAGAGTGAAATCTTTTTTTAATTAATTAATTAATTTTTTATGTGGTGCTGAGGATGGAACCCAGTGCCACGCACGTGCGAGGCAAGTGCTCTGCCACTGAGCTACAGTCCCAGCCCTGGATTATATATTTTTTTAGATGATCATGTTTCTCAAATGCTTCCCTTTTTATGTGAACAATCAAAAAAAATCGCATGATAAGATAATGTTACCAAGTCCAGGTAATTCCTGCCTCAGAGCTACAGAACACCTTTCCCTCAGGCTTGCAGGCAACAATCATTCCATTTTATGTTTTGTCCAGAGACTCACTTGATAAACTGCTGATGCCCTGCTTTTACCTGAACTCATCAACATAGGATAAAATCAAATTAAATTTTTTTTTCTGTTTATGAAATTGACGCATGGCCAAAGTAGACAGTTTATAAAACAGAGAAAACTATAAAGAAAAAAGCATAAAATCACTTATATTCCCATCATTCAGGAATAACCATTGTTAATCCTTTGACACATTTCCTTGTTTAAAAAAGGATTTCAATGGGGGAGGGGTGTTTACCAATCCTTGCTTAATCCCTATGTCATATTTTATTCATCATCTTTACCATATTGTCTTTTCAGTGTATATTGTAGTCTCAACACAGGTTGATCAGGCAACGGTCTACCCTAGCATGCTGGAGTGTCCATACTATTCTGAAGGCATTTTTTTTTTTTTTCAGGGCTGGGGATTGAACCCAGGGCCTTGTGCTTGCGAGGCAGGCACTCTACCAACTGAGCTACATCCCCAGCCCTCTGAAGGCATTTTGACAATATAATATCTTTGCTTTTGCAAGGTCAGCTTAGCTTGGTGGTAGCAGGGTACTTGGTCTTGTGTCCCTGTGAACTTTATGTTCAGTATACGCTCTGCTTTCCAATATGCTCATTCATCTTTGGGAACTATCAACAGGTTAGTCTGTGACAGGCTGTGGTGGTAAATTAAGTAATATCTTTCCCCTTCACAGCTGGGAGAACATGCTCAAGCCATCAGCTCACATGCTCCAACGGTCAGTGTGTTCCGAGGGAATACAGGTGCGACCATGTCAGAGACTGCTCAGATGGAACTGACGAGAGAGACTGCCGTGAGTCTGTTTCAGTCTTTGCACTGTATTTAGTTTCACCCTTGTCCCTTTGGTATTTTAATCAATTTGTTAGATTTGTTGATGGACAGAAATGCCTACAATACTCCTCTTGTTGTTGAAATCTCTTGGCAGATTCTTTTGTGGATTAGGGGTGATGTTCTGATAGGAGTCTATTTTTAACAAGACATTCTAAGTTTGTCCTGCCTTACTTAGCACATCAAGTTTTTGCATATTTTGAAGTAGGAAACTTTTAACATTAACGTAGAATCTAAAAAGATGATTGAATATGCTGAGTACAAAATTCAGTTTGGTCCATTTTAACATTTATTTCACTGCTATGGAAAATTTGTGGATAAAATTTCTCATTAATTTTTCTGCTTTTGTGGATGCCACATTTTCCAGATTATCTTTGGAAAGTATTACATTCTGCAAATGGCTTTCCTGGGTTGGGGTGTGGCTCAGTGGTAGAGTGCTTGCTTAGTGTGGGTAAGGCCCTGGGCTCCATCCCTAACACTCCTCCCTACCTAACCCCCTCCTCAAAAAAAAAAAAAAAAAAAAAAGAAGAAAGAAGGAAAGATGGCAATATATTATATCAGTTTGTAACTGATATAATATGCCTTAAGGCATATAAATCACAATATTCTGTGTACAGTACATAGTTATACCATAGCCAAAGCAAGAAAATACAGACATGTTGCATTATGTACTAACAAACAAGGGTAATCTGCCTCTCTTGAGGTATATGTCAAAATGAATATAAAATGAATATAAAATGAAATATGAATATGAAATATGAAATATGAATATAAAAATCTAGGAATTAGCTACTGGGTCAGCCTTTTTTATTTTTATTTTTGTGTGATTCTGGGGATCAAACCCAAGGCATTGCATATGCTAGGCAAGTGCTAGGTCTCTGAGCTACTTACTTGGCCCTATTTGTTTTTTTTTTTTTTTTTTTTTTTTTTTTTAAATTTTGAGTCAGTCTGATTAAATTGCACAGGTTGGCCTTAAATTTTCAATCCTTGTACCTCAACCTTCTGAGAGGCTGGGATTACAGTTGTGTACTATAATACCTGGCCTTGTGTCAGTGTTATAGTCCATCTAATTCTGTTTTTAACCTTAGAAATACCCAGTTTCTCTTAAAAATCTACCATTTATGAATTTATCCATAACTTCCTTGAGTTTTTGTTTCTTCCTGACATTATTTTTAGTGTACTACTATGTTTTGTAAGTTTATCACACGCTGCATGGAGATGCTTCCTTTGTTTTGCTCTTAAATTTATGTTTAAAGCTTTGAGGAAGCTTTTTTTTGTCACTGTGACCAAAAGATCTGACAAAAACAACATACAGGAGGGAAAGTTTATTTTGGCACACTGTTTCAGAGGTTTAGTTCATGCTGGGATGACTCCATAGCTCTGTGCCTGAGTGAGGCAGTACATCAGGGCAGAAGGGTGTGATGGAGGGAGGCAGCTCAGATTATGGCGGCCAGGAATCAGAGAAAGCTCTGCTCACCAGGGACAAAATATAAACCCCCAAAGCACACCCCCAATGACCTACTTCCTCCAGGCATACCCTACCTGCTTACAGTTACCACTCAGTTGATTAATATCAGTGGATTAATCCACTGATGAGGTTACATCTCTCATGATCTAGTCATTTCACTTCTGAAAATTCTTGTATTCTTTCCCACATGAGCTATTGGTGCGTACCTTATATCTAAACCATAACATCTAGTATTCCAATAACTGGTGAGCAGAGTTTGTGTGTCTTAGAAACTTTGATCAAACTCTTCTCAGTTATTTATGTCTCCAGTGAATTTAAGGTTTTTTAGCCTGTTCTCATGGACACCACTTCCATCATTTGATAATTTTGATTTAATTTTAGTTCTCTTTCTAAGTCCCTTTCTTTGAGCCAAATGGTATGTTTTATGCACTCTTAATGAAAGGTCTATTTTCTATAATTTTTTTCCCCTAAACTTTCCAACATGGTGCCATGTACAGGGTGGGAGCTTACCTAAATTAATTATGGTGAGCAAGTTGCTTCTATTCATTGTAGTGCACGAACTGTTCTGTTAATGGAGGAAATATTTGTATTTGTGAAATAGAAAGACCTGTGCCTGGGCTTGATCCCCATCATCATACAAAAAAATAAAAAAGACTGACCCAGGAGCTAATTCCTATATTTTTATAAGTCCAGATTCATTCTGAATATATACCATTACCACTCTTGTATAATTTTATTTTATTTTGTTTTGCAATGCTGGGGATTGAACCCAGGGCCTTATGCAGGCCAGGCAAGTGCTCTGCCACTGAGCTACACCTGAAGCCCTGTGCTTTGACAATTTTAAAAACAATACTTCTCCAGTTTTTCTTCCCTTGAATGTTCTTTATTTTATTTCACTTATTTATTTATTTTTTTTGAGAGAAGGGTCTGTGCTACTTGTCTTTATATTTTCTAGCCGAATTCCTGGTTTGTTTATATTTTGGAGTAATTTCCATTAAATGTTCTCTTTTGAAAGGGATTATGGAACCTCCAATTTGAATTTCCCTTCACTTGTGGACATTATGCAGAGCTTTTAGATCTAACACTGGCAGTTTTAGAGATGGTGGTGCATCTGGGTGCCAGAGCACAGCCAGCTCACAAGTCAAGGGCTCTCACTGCTTTGTGAAGTAAACACTAGGTCTTTCACTGAGAAGGTGAAGAAAATATTTTTGATTAATAATGGTGATAAATCATATTTTGCAACATTTTATAAATTTCAGAGCATTATATAAATTATTATTATTTTACTATTTAATTTATTTTTTATTTTTACAGACTTTATTTTGATTCATTGTACACATATGGGGTGCAAATTTTCATTTCTATGGTTGTGCATGATGTACATTCATATCATTCTTGTTGATCATACATGTACATAGGGTAATGATGTCTGTCACACTCCAACATTTTTTATTAGATTCCTTAATGAGAGCAATAAGGGAGGCATTAATTTATTCTTTATGAATAAAGAAATGAACACTTTGAAGAACATAGACTGGCTCATCCAAGATTGTGTGGCAGAGCTAGTACTTGGCTCATGTTCTGGTTTCAAGTCCAGAGATTGCACCTCATGAAGGACAGAAGAGGAGAGTCCTCCCTTCCACCAGTTTAAAAGACTACCAGAAGCTTGTGTCATCAGCCGACAGCCTGTATCTTTATCCCTTATTTGCAAGTGGATAAAAATGAGTGCCTTATTGCAAATGCAATGGAAATGCTACTTTGGGGAAAATAAAAGGCAGCTGAAACAGGCGGTTTGGACATTTTCCATGAGCACCCTGCAGCCAAGTCTAAAGTTGCTGGTACAACTGCCTCACAACTTTGCCAATGGACCGTCTGGAAAAAGCCTGGCAGGATATGAGCAAGCAAGTAACCCTGATAAAAGGAATGAAGGGAAGAAGGAGGAGAACTTTAGAAAATATCCAAGCAGGAATTTTTAATCAAACATTTTTATTAAAAAAAAATTCAGTTCAAATAATTGGTGAAATAAGGATTTGTTAAGAAAAAACATCTGGATTTAGAGCTTGTTCTTTCTGGAATGATATAAGTCCCGAACTTTTCAGGATACATCATGACCCTAAAATGAATCTTACTTAACACTCTCCTGCCACCCCACCCCTGTCCCTGGGGTACTGGAAATTGAACCTAGGTGCATTTACCATTAAGTTACATCCCAGTCCTTTTTATTTTTTGAGACAAGTTCTTGCTGAATTGCTGAGGCCAGCCTTGAACTTGTGACCCTCCTGCCTCAACCTCCTTAGGGATAATCTTGGCTGGGATTATAGGTGTGTGCCACCAGGCCTGGCTCATGTAAGGGGTTTTGTAATCAGGCCTTCTTTCCTATTTCCCTCTACCTTATTTATTTGTTGCTATTTTTTTATTTGTGGAGGAGTGTTAAAAACCCTCATACATCAGAGAAAATTAAGAAAAGAATCTTCATACTTCCTCCTTAATGCTTTGATCTGGCCATAGCCAGATATACATAGAAGGAAATGAATGGCCAGGATCAAAGTTCTTAGAGAGTGGCAGTATGATGGTGGGGCGGGATTGGCCTTATTTTGTTTTCTCCGTTGAAGCTCTTGTGGAAAGTGGGGAAGGGGATTGCCATTCACTAAGCGCCAGTCACTATCCTGTGCACTTTTCACATTGGCAGGTGTGCTCTCCTGCTTTATGGAGATTATAAACATTACCAGGAAGCAAGGCAGAGGAGATGTGATTTAAACCTACCTTTAAACTGTCTGTGCTGTGTGCTCTTAGAATACTTTTCTTTAACAATAAACATTTATAAAATAGTTTTGCCTGAAGATTACTTAGCTATTTAAACAAATTATTGCTTAAACATTTTACTGTGGAGGTTTTTTAACCTATGAAAGCAGAATGAATTGTAGAGTGAATCTCTTTTTACTTATTGTTCAGTTATATCAATTATCAATTCATGAATAATCTCATTTTGCCTACATGTATTTATTCTCCTCACCCCCTATTATTTTGAAGCAATTCTCAGGATTATTTAATTTAATTTTAGTATTTTTCTCTACAATAAACATAGACTAAAACATAACCACAATATCATTATCATACCTAAAAATCGAAATGACTGTTTTTTTTTTTTTAAATAATTAGGTATCTAGTCAGTTTAAAAAGTTCTCCAGGGCTGGGGTTATAGCTCAGTGGTAGAGCAGTTGCCTAGCATGTGTGACTCACTGGGTTTGATTCTTAGCACCACATATAAATAAGTAAAATAAAGGTCCATTGACAACTAAAAAAAAAAAATTCTCCAAATTGTCTTGCTATTATTTTTACAGTTTGATTACTTAATGTAGAATCCAAATAAAATATTTATGTAGGAGTTAATTAATATATTTCTTTAGACTTTCAATTTGTAGGTTTTCCTTCTATTTCTGTTCTTCACTCTTTCCAATTTATTTGGTGAAAACAGAACAAAGCAAAACAGGTCAATTGTCACGGTGTTTTCCATAGTCTGGATATTGTTTATTTCATCCTCTAATGTCCTTTAACATGTTCTTCTCTCCCTTGTATTTTTCTGGAAACTACCTAGATCTGAAGCAGGGTTTCTCAACTGTAGTACTAATGACATTTGGGACCAGATAAATTTTTATTGTGCTGGGCTGTCTTGTGCATTATGGAATGTCCAGCAGTATTCCTGGCCTCTGTGTACTTGAAGTCATCAGCACCTCCCAGTTATGACAACTAAAAATGTCCTCAAATTTTGTCAAACATCTTCTGAGAGCAAAAATCAACCTCTTACTCCTTCAACTGAAAATGACTAATCTAGAGGACTGAACCTCTAAATCAGAGGAGGGGTGGAGATGGTTCATCAAGGCGAGAATACTTTGTGTATAAGGTTGTGTGTTTCCATCAGGGGACTGTCTCTTTGTGATGGTAGCAGCCATCAATTGAAATTGTTGAGATCCATGTAGTCATAGTGGTGTTCAGATAATTTTAAATGTCACTTTAGACATTTGGCAGCTATCATTAGAGTATTTCCCACCTGATCAAGGATTGAGGGACCAAAAATCATTTTTATTCTATTGTTTCTCAGTCATAATGCATAGTAACCATTCCTTCTCTAGAAATGTAGTATCAGTATGGATCTGACTTTTTTCTATTTCTTAGAAATGAGATTTTCTAAAGGGATGAGTCTAAATATATTTGGCACCTAGAAACCACTAACAGCAATGGATGTTGGAAAAGCTCCAAGGTAGAACTTAATTCGTGCGCCCCCTACCCAATATTTGAAAGGATCAGGAAGTCTATCCCTGGAGCTCATAGCCCTACCTGTTAGACTAGACCCTGTGTTATAGTGCCTACCCTTTCAAGCTTCTAAAATCAAGACAGTGGGCTCCAAGACAGAGAAACTTGTGTCCATTCCAGGCATTCCTTTCCAGAACAAAGAATAGTGTGTGAGTCTTCTCAGGGAGGTAGGGAGAGGGGAGGTAAGAGAATGGATGAGATGGTGAGAAAGGCAAGGGCATTACGGTCCCAGTAAAAAGATTACCTTGGAAATAAATTTGGTATGGTATGAGAGATTCTTATCTCTCTTTTCACCTGCTGTATTCCTAGATGCTTAAGAATATTGTACAGCTTATGAAATATTTCTGAATGTTTTAATGTATGTATTTGTATGTGTGTATATCTCTATCTAAGCCTATATTTATATCTGTGAAACAGGTAAAAACTCAATTTTCCCCGTTATTTTATTATTCAATCTGGTCATCAGGCATCTGATATTCAACAACTTGTCCATTAAAAAAAATTTTTAAGGAACAGATTCAAAACTGCAGTCTATTTTACTTCTAATGGGATTAGCATCAAGGAAAAACCACTCATGCAGAGTCTAAGATAAACATCAGAACAATGCAGCAATTATGGGTCATTCAATTAATATATTGAAGTGACTTTGGGTTGCTCAAAAATACTATAGTCTTCTTTTCAGTGAGGTAAAAAGATTATTTTGTTTTATTGAGTACCATATTAGAATGATTTTGGTGTAAAACTATCGCTAATTATCGTGGGTTTGCAGCACTTCTCCTTTGTTACTTAGGAATGCCAAAGAAATGGTACAATCCCTGCTACAATGAAGGCTTTCTTGCTGGTAATCAGCAGTGTTGGGTCTGCCTGCAACTGGGGCCGCTTTGTCCCCGAAGTTTTATTTCTATTGACTTTCTGTTCTTTAGGATTTCAGCATTTTCCTTTGTATATCTAACTGCTGAAACTCCAACCGGGGAATGGTTGGAAGGGAGTGATGAAGGTGGAAGTCGTTCTGTGGACTGTGAGGGCTCCCAAAAAAGCACGTCCTTTCAAGTCAGTTCCACATTTCCAACTGCCCGTTGAGCCTTGCTCCAGTGACTTCATCTTATGTGTCACAGCACAGATGTACCTTTGCAGCATTCTCATGGTTGAGATAGGATTTAGAGTCTAAGAGTTTGAGGAAAAAGACAAGAATCTCTTTAGTCTCCATCATCCAAGTATTTTATAAGTATTTCCTGTCTTTAAAAAGACTCTAAGATCTCTCTCAGCTGTTGCCCAATTTCTGTGCTCCTTTTTACAAAATGTGGTGTGGAAATGCCTTTATTGACTGTTTCTATTTACTCTCCTTCTTTCTTTCTTGAGGTTACTGAAAGGGGTCCGGCATTTCCACCAATCCTCTGAAAACATTCTTGTTACTGCACCACTGACTGCCATTTTGCTGAACCTAATGGTTCTTGTTCAAATATCACCTCAGAGAGCTGCTCCCCACTATCACTCTTTATTCTTTTTCTCTGTTTTATTTTTGTAACATTTTTTCTATGCCACATTTTTTTCATGTCCATTATTCCTTTCCTCCAAACAGAGAACAAGTTCCACAAGAGCATGGATTTTCATCGCTTTATCTCTAGTATTTAGCTCACCTACAGATGTGCAAAAATTACTTTTGAATGAAATGTTTAAGAAAGGCTGTGGGAACTTCTACTTTGCTTGTAATTTACTTCTTTATTCAAAGTATCCAGGAAGTCAGATTTCAATAGCCATATCTTCAGTAGAATAGAATTCTAACTAAGGCAGGCCGTGCTGGGAGGAATAACTGGTTCCTGGCCTACCGACATTCACCCTGCAAGGATTTGCAGATGACTATTCGAATTATCTTGGTCCAAGTTCCCGGCAGGGGTCCAGTGCTACACCGTTTCTAGTGACTGGAATGTGGCCTCCATAATCCTGGAGTGTAGTTCATCTTCCTCTCTTTGACTAGGCTTTGCCTGTATATTCTGCCCAGTGAGTCATGGGAAATAATCGTTAAGGAAGAGATAGGGACATCTCCAAAGTATTTTGTGGTCCTGAGTGAACGAACACATGTGGGCCTATAATTCCTGTGTGGAACCAGTGTCATTGAATACAGTGCACATTGTACATGTTTGTCAACCTGTGTGACAAGGCCTCTTACTTCTTTGCACTGTTTTATGGAGTTTTTGATGTATAATTTTCCATCTTGTTTCTAATTTACTCCTGATTAGAGCTTGTATGAGATTTTTTAAAAATTATTTTTAAGGAATTTAGTACTATATCATTATCTGCTCTGCATTTTTGGTGATAATCCCGTGTATGGGAAGATGAAGGGGCTGCAGATCCAGAGACCTTGGAGCACCCTCTCAGGCCCATTTCTAAGATCAGGTCCCAACTGATAGAGGCTCGATAGGAATTTGGGGCTTAAGTCCTGGCTAGTACAAAGGAGGAGGATAAGGAGACCTTGATAACTTCATGTGTTTCCCTTTTTGACTTTGGTTTCCTTAAAGTGGTTCAGACCAAAATCGACTTGTGAGTGCAATTCTGCCAAGTCCTTGGGATGACCATATTTTCTTTCTTTTTCTAAGGTGTTGATTTTCTATTTCCATTTTATAAATCTTATTTTATGTATTTATATGTTATATATATACACACACATATGTATATATATATATTTAATTGAAAGTAACTTCAAATTATTTTTGAAGGCTCCTTGTGTAGAAAATGGGAGAAATCAAAGTGTGCGCCTCATGGGGTAGTTCTAAGGATGCAGTCAGTTCACACACATCGAGTACTTGAACCTGTTTGTGTTACACAGTGTTTAGTATGTATTACCGGTGATGGTGGCGATGATGATGATGATGGTATTGCTTATTTAACTTTGTGGGTGGTACTCAGAACTAAGTGCTGGCGGCCCAACTAGTAAGCTTTTTCTGGCAAATCATTACTTTGACTGGATTAGCCTGCCTTAGAGCCAGAATAAGAAACAGGGTTAAAAGGATGACTCTGCAACCTTGAGAAGTCCCAGGCGTCTGGGCTGCACTTAAATCAATAACTTCTTGTTTTCTTTTCAGTCTTGGGCTCAGGTTTTTTAATCTACATTTAAGATGCCTTCCTCTTCCTTCTTTCCTCTTTCTTCCTTTCTTTTCTTGTGGTACTGGGGATTGGACCCAGGAATGCTCTACCACTGAGCTATATCCCAAGATTTCTTTATTTTTTTTTGAGACAGGGTCTTGCTGTTTCCTAGGCCTTGAACTTGTGATTCTTCTGTCTCAGTCTCCCCAAGAAGCTGGGATTACAGGCATGTGCCACCATGCCCATCTGCCTTCTCTTGCTTTATAATCTGTTTGCCTTCTTTTCTATGTTCTTTTTGGCCAATTCGTTAAATTGTAAAAGTAGGATATATATTTACATTCTCCCTGACAAGATAATAAAGACTAGCACCTTATATTTATATCTTGATCTGCTGTAAATGATTTCCATTGTGGGAAGTTAATCAGGTCCTCAGACTACATTTCCACATTGTCTTCCTTGATTTTATAAACAGAACTATAGCATGAAACTTTCTTGCTCCACATTAAATTATTGACAGAAAACATTTCAAAAATCTTTAAGCACCAATCTTCTAGGCACATTTTGGGGCAGCTCTTAATTTGGTGGGGGGTGGGAAAACTTGAGCATGTACCATTTGGAACTAGGAGAAAGTAAAGAAGAGAGAAGCAAGGGATGCTGGGACAAGGGTGTTCTCACATTTTTGTGTCAGATAAACTAACAGTCTGGACATTAGTTAATAGGAACTTGTTAAATAAAGCTCAGAAGGAGAGTTCCTTTGTGTTCTTGAGTGTGGTGTCCTCTCACATTGCACTTTCCCCATATTTGGAATTCTGTAGGACATTTTAGCCCCTTGATGGATTTGCTCCATGGGAAAAAGTTTATAGGATTAGCTTCAGTCTTTCCAAGCATATAAAACAAAAAATAAGATTTTTAGATATCTCCTAATGGGAAACTCAAAGGATTGTGACTTCCTGTTTCCTGGAGTATATTGAAACTCATTAATGAATGTCTTCAGCAAGAGAAGTAGGATCTGTTCCTTTCTTTCTTTGCTAATAGCAAAATCCTGTTCCATCTGTGTGGATCTCCAAAGGAGAAAATCATTTGGAAACATATTTCCAAGTATTTTCTATATTTAGTGAGTCAGAGAGCATTGAACAATCCTTCCTGTAGGCATATACCTCAGGTTATCTATGCATAGAAAAGACCAGAAGGTGTGCAGGGGTTGAGAGGGTCCTCTGCTGATTGAGAGAGATTCATTATCAGCATGGATGGAGATAAAGGTGTTTGTCGAACTGCTGACCTTTGGCCAACACAGTACCCTCCCTGATGACATCAAGCTGGCCCGGTTGTTTGTGGGCATGAGCCCTGTCAGTCTGTACTGTTTTTGTTCTTTGTCTTTCCGTTTTATGGCACTGGCTCTCAAAAAGCAGGACAGAGAAAACAAGAGACCTGCCTAATACATTTTCCCCAGGTCCCTCATATCCATAATAATCACCAAAAGTGTGGTACGGTCCCAGTTCAAATAAATTTTCCTCTTGACAGATAGCTTATCTATTGCAAAGAGCTGGGTTTTTAAAGATTTCTTTTTTTCCCCTCCTGCTTGCTGCTGCTCTTAAAAGGCTAGATAACACACTGACACCAGGAGCTATCTGGTACATGGTGGGAAGGGAATTGCTTGCTGGCCTTACCTGGCCTTTTGCATCTCTTGAAGACAGAATTAGTAAACAGAGTTGTCTGAACCATTTAAAGGCACTTTTACAAAACATACTGTCTTAGTGATCGAAAGACAACAATAACCTTAAGTACTAGCCCATTTTTGGACTATTAAATAAAACAAAGTTCAGAAAAATTTAGAATATTAAACAGCTATTTAAAAATGCCTTCCATTTTTTTCCCCCGAGGGTTGATCTTATTTATTTATTACATGTAAAATTTTATTTGACTGGACTCAGAATCAGAGAGGACACCCCGGGGTCTCTAGAAATTGGTTCCTGGCATTTTTCTTTGGCCTCCGTCAGTCTCTTGGCCGAAAATTCAGCATATTCTGCAGCCTCTTTCTTATCTTTTTAGTACACTATTTCTTCAGAGCAATATGCTGGCATTTATGTTGCAGGACACATAGAGTGACAAGAGGCTGAGGACTTGGTTTCTTACCTTCTTTAATGGCTTTCTGACAGCATATTGATGGACATCTTTTTTTTTTTTTTTTTTTTTTTTTTTTTTCTGTACCAGGGATTTAACCCAGGGGCACTTGACCACTGAGTCACATTCCCAGCCCTTTTTTATATTTTATTCAGAGACAGGGTCTTGCTCAGTTGCTTAGGGCCTCACTAAGTTGCTGAGGCTGGCTTTGAGCTTGTGATCCTCCAGAGCCATTGGGATTACAAGCGTGTATCATCTTGCTTGGCAAACATCTTCTTTAGACATTGAATGATTTGCAGATTGTGCCAACTTGGACCCCAAGTTATGAGACACACTAATATCAGTCAGTGTAGGAATATTTTTCTTTCCCCTTTTTTCACCCCAGTAACAAAGTTGAAAACACTCAGATTGGTATCTATGGTGCAACCCCTAACAGATTGGTACTTTCTTTCTCCAATTCTCCTGGTTCGTGATGGGTATTCCCCTTTTACTTAGTAGCAGGTGGATGTGGTCATGGGTCAGGACACCTGCTTCATGGAGAAACCTTGTTCATTGTTCCTTCCATGATTCAGACCACAGGACCCTTCTAATCTTTACCCATGTAGCACAGCAGCAACTTCTGTGGCCATGCTCTTCTCATACAAAGTAGGAAGCTGGTGTTCATTGTTGGTTTCAGTGAGTTTTTTTGTAGCCTATAGCTTGGAAGGAGATATTCAGCTTCATCTTGAAGCAGCTGGAAGGTCATGGAAAAGAGCCTTTCATTTTATGTGACTGACTGTGTAACTTTTGCAAGTTAGATACTCAAGGACTCTTGATAGATGAGGTTTGAACTTCTGGAGATGAGAAGATTTAGGCTTATTTCTTTACTATACACAAAACATGAAAAGATCTTTGAGAGTCCATTTTTTTTAAAATGAATTTTTAACAGGGGGCAAATTTAATGCAGTTTTAGCACAGAATTTTGTGCACAACTTCTGCTGGAAAAGACTTGAGATCATCCAAAGAATCATCTGAGGCATCTCTATATGTCTTTAAAACATCACATTTGGTTCTTAAATACAAATTTAGCCTCAATGTGGAACTGTGTTATCTGATCTTTGAAATCTTAACTAAGACATGTCTTTTCCGTGGTTAAAAAGAAATCTGAAGACCATCTGAGAATCAGTAGGAAACATCTTTAATGAAAAAGATACCAAGGAAGATATCATACATGTGGGAAGTAGGGTAGTCAATGACCATATGAAGATGTTCAAAATATTTCAAAAGCTGTTTAAGTGTTGGCATGGATGTGGGGAAAAAGATACACTCATACATTGCTGGTGGAGTTGCAAATTGGTGCAGCCCCTCTGGAAAGCAGTATGGAGATTCCTCAAAAACTTGGAATGGACCCACCATTTGACCCACCTATCCCACTCCTTGGTTTATACCCAAAGGTCTTAAAATCAGCAAAGGATAGGGATGCAGCCACATCTATATTCATAGCTGCTCAATTCACAATAGCTAGATTGTGGAACCAACCTAGATGCCCTTCAATTGAAGAATGGATAAAGAAACTGTGGTATATATACACAATTGAATTTTACTCAGCCATAAAGAAGAATAAAACTACGGCATTTGTTGGTAAATGGGTGGAGTTGGAGAATATCATGCTAAGTGAAATAAGCCAAGCCCAAAAAACCAAAGGCCAAGTGTTTTCTCTGATCAGTGGATGCTGATACACAATGGGAGCGGGGGTTATGCGGAGGATAAGAAAAGAATGGAGGAATGGATGGTATAGAGGAAAATGGGATGGGAGGGGATGGGGAAGGAAAGACAGTAGACTGAGATAGACAGTATTACCCTATGTATATGTAAGATTATATGAACCGTGTGAATCTACATTGTGAAAAAAAAGTATATTCCCAGCTGTATAATTATATCAAAATGGGTTCTACTGTCATGTATAATTAAAAAGAACCAATAAAAAAAAGTTGTTTTAAGATGTTCTCCTGTGATAACTCAGTAGCAATATCGAGCATTTCTTGAGCAGAGTGAGTAGTGTTCCACTGCTAAGAATTCTAAAATGATAAGATAGGTACCTTGTCCTCAGGAGGTCTTATTAATCCATAGGGCAAACGGATAAGCAACCAACAGAACAAATCCTATAGTTTGGAGTCAGGAGAGATACATGTTCCAAGACTGGGGAAACAGGAGGGACAGACAGCATTTGTTCTGTAAGGGACATCCTGATTTTTCTGTTGTGATTTGAACACCAGAGTTAAGCATATAGTTAATAGCAGTGAGGTGACCATACATATATAATGTGGCAACAGGACAGTTATCCCCCTATCCCAGAATCCATGGGTTTTCCATTGAGTGGATTCAACCAATTGTGGGTAAAAATATTAGAAAAAAATTGTGCCTGTACTGAACATGCACAGTCGTCATTCTTCTCATTATTTCCTAAACAATGTAGTATGATAGGTACTTACATAGCATTTATGCATTAGGTATTATGTGTAAATTAGAGATTATTTAAAGTATATGAAAGGATGCGTGTAGGTTACAATGCAAATACTGCACCATTTTACCTAAGGGACTTGGGCATCTTTGGGTTTTGGTATTCACTGGGTGGTCCTGGAACCAATCTACAGTATCCACTGTGGATACTGAAGGATGACTGTAATTTGTGCTTACGGAACAATTATGCTTTTCAGTTGCTAGTCATTGTCTTTTTAGGTCCCCTCTACTGGCTGCAGTAGATTATTCAGACATGGGAAAAAGGAAGTAGTGACAGAGAGAGGACAAGCAGTTGAGTAAGAGCAAATAGCTGCTGAGAGACACCCCTGGGCTCAGACCTACTTTCTTTTTCTGACACGTTAGTGAAAGAAATGACCCTTCATTCCCTAGAGCTTGTGTGGTGGTACATGAGTTTCCTGGGATGTCATTTGTATTATATAAAAGAAGATTCCATTTTGACTGTTAAATTCTTTCCAATTCTTCAGCTTTCCACTCAAAAGCCACTTACTTCTTCAAGGGAGAGATCCCTGGGTTTCCAAATCCCCCTAGTGTTCAGTTTCATAGCCTTCTGTAGTTTCTTCATTAGCACTTAACCCAGTTTGTCATTTGCTGTTTGTGTCTTTATTTGATTATGGTCCCTCTCTTAACAGGAGACCCCAGGGACCATGCCTCTTTGTGTATCAATATATGTTCACCATTTAGTGCCTACCATATAGCTGTCACTCAAGAAATGTTTGCTAAAGAAATGTCTTAATTTAAGGTTCATTTGCTGTTTCTGTTCTTTTTAAAAATAGAATATCCAGTATGCGAGCAGCTCACATGTGCTAATGGAGCCTGTTATAACACGAGTCAGAAGTGTGATTTGAAAGTTGATTGCAGGGACTCCTCTGATGAAGCCAACTGCAGTAAGTAATGTGTGTGAGAGGTGCAGTGGTGTGTTGAAGTTTGAGAGAGCCTATTATCTGCATCTCTTCCCAAGCCCACATTCAGTGCATTTGTGTTGGTGATCTGAAGTCAGCTGCTGGTGGGAGTATTTACACCATGATAATTGGCAAACACTCCAAAGCTGGAGAACGACTTGTTAAACATTTGCCAGCATGCTCCTGATAAATAAGAGTGTCTTTTTAAACTTGAGACAGAATCTTCCTGTGAGATGAAATGGCTGCAGTAGAGTTGAAATTCTCTTTTCTTTCCTTTCTTAACCTGGTGTCCCAGCTGAGACATGCTTGCACAACGAGTTTCAGTGTGGCAGTGGAGAGTGTATCCCTCGTGCCTACGTCTGCGACCATGACCATGACTGTGAAGACAACAGTGATGAACATAATTGCAGTACGGTGATTCCCTTTTGCTGGGTCATATGGTTGGGGGTCTTTTATGTTTGTTTGTTTGTTTTTTTTTCTCCTCACTAAATACCCTTTTTTTTTCCTAAGAAAAGAATCGCTGTGTTTGATTGTACATGGAGCCAACAGTTCATGTGGGGGCTATGGCTTGAGTCTTAGCTGTGTTGCTGGGCCTGGGTTCCTTTATCTTTCAAGGATCTGCGTAGAGTTGAAGGGTTGCTGATGGACAGTTTCCATTCTTTCCTTAGGCTGCAGGGGTGCAGGGTATATTGTATCACAGGAATCAAATTACTCATAGCTCAGGAATGGATCCAAAAACTTTGATAGTGGAGTGCAAGAAGATCTCGAAAGGGAAGGAGCTCCCGACTAGTGATGGTTTTCCTTTCCTCTTTACTTTGAAATTGCTGCTGCATTCAAGTTGGAGGGTCAGGAAAGTTTCAGTGTTCTGTAGAGGGCTTTTGTTGCCTCTTTGCCCTGACCCTACTTTTACTTCTGTGCTATAGCTTGCAGTTTGAACTCCCTTTCTCTTACTGTTGCCTTCTCTTGACTCTTGACTCATGTTTTTGAATATGTAGAGTTAGAAAGGAGACTGAGGGAATTTTATCAATTCTAATTCACTGCCAGGTTTTGCGGTCATTTATTTACTAGAATGAATGATTTTTCTCTGCATCTGTTTTGATTGATTGGTACTTGTGCCTTATGGGGTCACTGAATATTTTCATTATCATTCTAATTTTCTCTGTGTGGTACCTGATTTCCTTTCTGGAATCTGGGCCTATTTCAGTGACAGTCTTAAAGAGACTGTTACATAATGGATGGTAACTCAGAATTATTTTGTCCTAAATAGTTAGTATGGTGCTTGTTGTAAAGTAAGAGAATGTTGGATGTTGGCAGGTCCAGTATATTGATCAGTTTGCATTCTCTGTTCTGCGTCAACCTACTGCTGGATTTTTAATCCTGAGAAATAGAGACTGGCACCTTAGTTCATTTCCTAGACTCAGAGTTGCTATTATCTTTTCCTTCTTCTCATCTTTCTCCTTCTCTTCATGCTTTTTTCATTTTTGTCCAGATACTGATGTAGAAACTTCAGTTTCCAGGAGCCCAGTTGAGGCAGCAAGGTGAGTACTTGGACTTTTGCAAAAGCAATATGTATCTTTGTAATGCAGCTGTTCCTTTCTTCCAGACTATCAGACCTGTGGTGGCCACCAGTTCACCTGCCCGGGTGGCCAGTGCATTCATCAAAACTGGGTTTGTGATGGACAGGACGACTGTCAAGACTATGCAGATGAAGATGGCTGTGGTGAGGACGGGGAGAGTTTCCTACTGAAAAACATTTTCTTTAAGTTTTTCCTCCCTTCCTTGTTGAAAATTTTTTTTTTTTTTTTTTGGTACTGGGGCTTGAACCCAGGGGCGCTCCACCACTGAGCCACATCCCCAGCCCTATTTTGTATTTTATTTAGAGACAGGGTCTCACTGAGTTGCTTAGGGCCTCGCTAAGTTGCTGAGGCTGGCTTTGAACTCGCGATCCTCCTGCCTCAACCTCCCAATCCTTGTTGGAAATTTTTCTGTGTGACAAACAAGTCTCAGGATTGTCTGGGATTTAAGGAGTAATTGAGGCACTTAGTGGGTAGAAGAAGGTGACTCCATTAGCTTTTTCTAAAAAGACTGAACCCAAATATAGCATAAATTTCAACCCTCTCCATCCCTCATTTGGGCAAAATAGTTGGAACCGTCTCTCCCCCTTCTACATCACACCCTGATTTTTCTTCTACATTCCACTCTGCCTACTTTACCTGTGTAAAAGTTGGAGACTGGGGGAGGTGGGAAAACTTGGGTACAATGTTATTTCTCTTAGGCTTACAACCTTTAAAAATAACTTTGAACTGCGGCAATTATTCAGTTTTGTTTTGTTTTGGGTTTTTGCAAATTCTGATTTCCAGATAAGTCATTGACATTCAGTGGTGATGGACAGGCCACACTGGGAACAGAGGGATGCAGCTAGGGACTAGGAAGTGCAGGGTAGACTACTATCCAGTCCACTGTTTCAGGATTACTGGAGAAGGTAATTGCAAATACCATTCCCTTCCTTACCTTGCTGCCATCATCGGCTGTCCTGAGGTTACCTACCCCATCCCACACTGCAAGCTGCCTGCACTCTTGCAGTCCCAGCTATAATAAAGGCGATGTTTGTTCTGGAAACATTCACTGGTCTCGTGTTTCAATGTTCCAGGAATTATGGTTTTTCTTCTACTGTCAACATTTCACTCAATAAAAGAAATCAAACAACCAAAACCCCAACTCAGGAGCCCTGGAGTTACCTTGATGGCCCTCATCCTGTAATTCATGATTTAAATAATTGGAGCTTCTTTTCAGGGGTTGTGAATCTAGTTTGTTGATATTTCAGGTTCATATCTGATTTTTGCTCTTTCAGCTTGGCTGGGGGCTCCTTCCTCCAAAAAGAGTGGAACTTAAAAAATTCCATTTTGTCATTCCTTGGAATCTTAATAAAAGGCTAATGGTAGAGGCTGGGCGTGGTGGCCCACGCCTGTAATCCCAGCGACTCAGGAGGCTGAGGCAGGAGAATTGGGAGTTCAAAGCCAGCCTCAGCAGTGGAAAGGCCCTAAGCAGCTTAGTGAGACCCTGTCTCTAAATAAAATATAAAATAGGGCTGGGGATGTGGCTCAGTAGTTAAGCGCCTTTGGGTTCAACCCCCAGCACCAAAAAAAAAAAAAAAAAAAAAGAAAAGAAAAAAAGAAAAAAAATAGCTAATGGTAGAGTAAACAACTATGAATTTATTGTAAAATAAAGGTCATTTGTGAATTTCTGTTGTACTTAGTTTATATCTTTTATCTTTAAAAAATTTTCTTTTAGTGTAGATGGACACAATACCTTTATTTTACTTATTTTCATGTAGTACTTCACACATTCTAGGCAAGTGCTCTACCACTGAGCTACGACCCCAGCCCGTCTTTTATCTTTTAATCATGGATTAAATAGAGCTGATTCCCCCTCTCATATGGCCTGCAACTCTGTCTTTTTTCTTCCCCCACAGATAGCAATCATCGTCATCATGTATGTTACCCAAGAGAATGGGCTTGCCCAGAGTCTGGACGATGCATCTCAATATTTCAAGTCTGTGATGGGATTTTAGATTGTCCGGGAGGAGAAGATGAAAACAGTACCACTAGTGGAAGATACTGTGGTGAGTGTGGAAAAGATCTGAGTAGCTTTCAGAACAGATTCTCAAATACAGAGTGTATCAGTTTTCATTTGCACACCACGGTTTTCCAAGACTTGGTGGCCTCAATGGCAAGTCTTTTATTATTTCTCACAGTTCTGTAGTCTAATTAGTAGCTGTTCTGGCCTCGACTAGCTCACTGGAATGTCAGGATGTTGCAGTAAAAACTTGCCCAGGCTTGTTTTCGTGGTAGTGGAAAGAGCAAACCCTGGTGCTCAAACCTATGTCATGTTTGCTAATGTCTCAGTGACTATGTCATGACACTTGGCTAAGCCTGGAATGGCTTGAAGAAGTAGTTTCCATTTCTTGATGGGGGAATTAAAAAAAAAAATGGCTTCCCCTCCAACAAGGAGATTTATCTTAATGACAATTTTGATGATTCTAAAAGTGTTCTGGAGATGTTGTTATTGTTATTATTATTATTATTTGCAGTTTTGGGATCAAACTCGGGGCCTTGGGCACACTAGGCAAGTACTCTTCCATGAACTGTAACTCCTGTCTTCTTCTGGAGATTTTATTTCTTGTGTTTTACTTATGGAAAGAAGTCTTGTCTGGCTGTATCTCCCTAACCACAAATGCCTCTGGTTCCTAGGTTATGTTGAGTTTTTCCCAGTGGTAAAATTGGATTGGCCATGCAGTGTTGTTTGGTGATATTTTGTATGATCGACTCATTTATGAGGACACAAGAGTTAGTTTGTCCCCTGCTTTTTAGTGGTTGTAGAATATACCAACCCATAAACTGTGTGGACAGTAGGGAAATACAATGTGTGGCCCTGATTTCATCAGTTGTCCATATTCTAACCAGATCTGTGGCTGCCTAGCTGTGCCCATGTAACTGTAACCCCAAGGACATTTTCCCTGACAAAACTATAACATTAAATATGCTGCGACTTCTATGGCATCCCCTACCTTTTCATTTGTGAACTCTATCATAAAAGCTTAAAAGCACATATATGACTGCATGACTGATGTGATCCTACAATAAGTACAATCAGAAAAATGAGAAATTATACTCCATTTATATATGATTCATCAAAATGCATAAATGCATTCTGTCATGTATAGCTAATTAGAACAAAGAAAAAAATTAAATAAAAAACATGAATCTTTCCACCAAAACATAAATAAAAAATTAAATGAGATATGTAGTCATTGTCAAAAGTTAAAAAATAGAAATTAACAACATGAAAAAATTATAATCCCCTGAAATCTCACCACTTGAAGCTGGCCACATTTAACATTTTTAGGGTGTATTGTCAGTGTATGTACTTGGGAGTTCTTAGCCTTTTCTACAAAGTAGACAAAAAGACTCATAACCTGATTTTTCCAAAAACAGCATTTATAATGACTTGGCTATAACAGTAGTTGTAATTTTTAAAAATGAGTTGCTTTTTTTTTTTCAAGCTTTTATTTCATAATGCTGCAGAAGGGTTTGATGGTGATAGACTCCCTGCATCTCTACGACATACACATTCAGCTTTTTACTTACAGAATAAAAGCTTTTGGATAGATCAGCCTTGTCCAGAGGTTACTATAAATTTAACAAAGATTTTTTTCTCTGTCTAGGTATGAGCAGGTGCTCTCTCTTAAACTGTGAGTACCAGTGCCACAAGACACCATATGGAGGAGATTGTTTTTGCCCTCCAGCTTATGTCATCAACCACAATGACAGTCGCACCTGCGTTGGTAAGTGACGGGTGGGAGCTCCTGGCCTTTCATCAGTTCACTGACGGTTTCCAGGATCCTGACATGAAGGAGTTTGTAATTGTGGATAGGAGTGATTGTATAACAGGAGGAGCATAATAGTCACAGAAAACCTGGTAAGAGTAAGTTTTAACTCTAGGAAGCTTTTGTGAAGTGCAGTAAGCTAAGGAGTAGATTTGTGATGAGTGAGCTGACTAGTCTCGTGGAACTGTCTGCTGTCTGATGATGGGGGTTGTTCTTGTGTGTTTCCTTTTTCAGGGTTTGGAAGCAGGGTTGGTATGGCCAGGCTGGTTATGCAATGCTGAGATATTTCCATCCATGTGATGGATAGATAGCTGCTGCTTTCAGCTGATCAAGCTCCCCTGGCCTGTTTTCCAGGAAGCACAAATGTCCCCAGAATCCAGTCAGTAGAGTTGTCATCTGATGGAACAGAGGATCACCAGGTCACTGCTCTGGTGACCATGTTGGTGGGCCACTGCCTGTACTGTGTGGAGTGTTAATTCCACTACTTTTCATTTTTGCTTGGAATTGACATTCAAGACGAGCAAATTCTTTTATCATGATGCTTCCAGCTAGTGGTTGCCCTTGAGCTAGACACCAAGTGGCCAAATATTTCCCCACATCTCTCTTATCTGAATTATAAAAATGATTCCTCCCACAGGGAGATTTTTGAATCTGATGTCAGCATAATTCTCTGTGAGAAGGATGGAACCTTATGTTAGGAGAATTAGATATCACTGTTCGATTTCTTAAGATTTGGACAATGAGTTTGTACTTTGATTTTTCTTTTTAATTCTTATTTTTGGTACCTGAACAACAAACATATTGATAGGACGTGATCACAGAGGTTTAAAGAAACTTTGTTTTCATGATGTTGGAGAAGGGCATTTGGGAGGCAATTGAAACTACTTAGTAAAGTTCAATTTAGTAGGGATGGGCTGTAGCTCAGTGGTGGAGCGCTTGCCTGGCACGTGTGAGGCAGTGGGTTCAATCCTTAGCACCACATAAAAGTAAATAAAATAAAGGCATTGTGTCCATCCACAACTAAAATAAATTTTTAAAAGTTTAATTTAGTAGCCATTTATGAATCTCTAAAACTTAAGATGATTCAGAATTTTCCCAGACTTTATGTTCTTTGGATCTTTAGAATTTGAGATTCTTTAGGGATTTCTGGATTTAAACAAACAAACAAACATGACGTGCATATGAAATACTTTTATTGTATTTTTCATTTATATTTTGGGGCACTAGGGATTGAACCAATGGCCTAGCATATGCTACATCCTCAGCCCCAGAATTTAAAATAAATTTATAAGATTTCAATATTGAATTTGGATAAAGCTAGTGAGGTATTCACTCTGTACTCTCACTTAGCTGTTGGCTTCCAGTGTAATTACATTTTATTAAAAGTGCTTGATCTTAACTATTTATAACCAGAAGAACCTTTTGGTACCCAAAGAAAACTCTAATTTGCAAATTTAATTTGAAATTCTTGAGAAAGTCTGTTCCTCAGTGTGACTGAGAACTATCATAAAGTAAGAAAAACTGGATTTTAACATTTGGTTAAGTCTTGTGGTGTTCAAAACAGGTAATTTTAGATTTTTAATATTAGGACTGTCTCAGGTTTTGTTTTTGGTACTGGGGATTAAACTCAGTGGCACTTAACCTCTGAGCCACATCCCCAACCCTTCTTATTTTTATTTTGAGACAGGGTCTTGCTAAGTTAGCTAGGGCGTTGCTAAGTTGCTGAGGCTGGCTTTGAACTTAAATCCTCCTGCCTCAGTCTCCTGAGTCATTGGTGTTACAGGTGTGCACCACTTTGCCCAGCTCATATTTCAGGTTTGATCAAAACCTAATTGCTCCACTTAAGTAACTGCATTTGACAAGATGGGTTAAGATCAAGTGGTTCATTCAAATCAGTCTGAGGGATCCTGGAGACCCCCGAAAAAATTGAATTATTTAAAAAGCCCCTAAATTTCTCATTATTTCAAAACATTTTATAAGTTAAAACATTATGATCTGCAACTGACCTTCAATGTGATTTTAAAGTTTATTGTCATTATTGCACTGGTGATGCAGTTGGGGAATTTAAATCACTTTTCACACACATGTCCTCATTTGATAGGTGTTTTTGGAAGCCCTTCTCATGTTTCCTAGCATCCCTACATGGGCAACATCCCTTTTTTCTGAGTGGTGCTCATCCCCGGGGGTGAGGCCTCTGCTTTGTTTTTGGAAAAACGTCAGGCTTCTTTACTCCCCTTTGCTGCCACCCAGCTGCCAATCCGATTTCCAGCCCTTTAGTTCTTTAGGCGAGTCCCTTTTTTCCTAGTAGAAAAGGAATTCCAATAGAAACATCAGAAGCCTCATTCTCAGTATTACATCAACTTTCCTTTTTCTTTTCTTAACTTGCAAAGAAGAACTGGAGCTGAGCTGCCTTGTAGTTGAAAATTGATAGGCCATACGTCTTTCAGTTAAAGTGATTTGTTCTTACAGAATCCCTAGTTCAGCCTTGTGAAGCCCACAACCTGTTTTCGGCCTTTTTCCACCCTAGAGCTCAGACAGCATGTTTGCCATCTTTGTAGTACATTAGTCTGTGATGAGCCTTGGCTTGTATTTCCAAGTGTCTGGGTTTTCTTAAATGTTAGAGGCTTGAGCTGCTTCAATTTTTGGCAACCCCTGAAAATACGAAAGTTGACAAAACAAGGTTATTGTGTTTTAAATTTTTACATGTAAACTACTAATGAATGCAATACAGAAAATTGCAATATTATGCTGTGCACAAAATTATTTCAGGATTTATATTTAGTTCATAGCACATTGGAAGTAGTGAGGTCCAACGCTGGTGCACTAGTTTTAAGTTCCATAATAGACATCTTTCAATTCCTGTGTGTTTCTTGAACTTTACTACAGATAACCTTATTTAGAGAAAAGCTCAAAAGTCTACATTTGAGGACCTTTTTGAATGTGAGGCCCCTTGCCACCTGCAGAGACCTTTTCTGTGACCTTTCCTGTCCTTTAAGAATGCATGATTTGCCCTTGGCTTAACGTTAATTTCATGTTTGTATCAAAGAAGACTTCACTTTTCTGTTTGTAAAGAGAACTCTTTAGTTTAAATACATGACATTAAAAAGCCAGTTACACTTGTTTGAGTGGAGCTGAAACTCTAGGGGAATTGTTGATTTGATTTGCTTTTACAAGCACTTCAACTCAACAAACACCCTCTGCATGGCTGACACATTCCAGAGCCTTCAGGTGTTGGAAGCCTCTGCAACATTTGTCATCTTAGACATGGTTCTCCAGTGAACGCCTTGGTCGTGATCAGGAATAAAACTGAAGAATCCTGACATGAATCTGGTGTCTTTCTGCCATTCATCTGCTCCTGGTAATCTTGACCTGGCAGTGCAAGCTCTGTGGCATGCTGAAACAGTTTGCTGGGCTCATTGTTTCTGACTGACAGGACATGCTATTTGTTGACAGGCTGGCATCGTGGTGCAGAGTTAGGGCAGGGAGGTCATTCGACTTGGCGGGGTTTCACACAGTCAGATGGATCAGAGGTGTCCAAGAAGGTCTAAGCTAAGAAGGGATTTTCAATTACTTCCAAAGCATTATTTATTGGTAGGAGAGGGCAAAGAGTAAAAAGGAAAGAAAAACAGATAAAGATAATAGTATGTGTGTGTGGGGGAGGGTTGTAAAGTAGTTTCAGTGTTGTACATGGTTTCTACCCATCCTCTCTACCCTCAGGAAAACCCTCAATTCCACTTTCATTTTCTTGTCTTGACTTTGACTGATGACAGATATTTAATTAGCCCTTGTTTTTCACCCTAGGTATCTAAAGGATACAATCTCAGTCATTAAAAATGACAGTGATTTTATGCACTTGCTCAAAAGTGCACTTGGAGCACAGGTGATAGGAAAGGTTTTTGAGCCTAAAAATTCTGTTCTGACTTCCCCTTTGTTTTCTCTCTGTTTGACATCAGAACTCCTGCTCACAGATGACTCCAGACCTTTACACATACATAGTCTGTCAAAATGAGGGTGTGACATTCTGGGGGCTTTCCAGGGAATGCCCCATACTTCAATTCTCACTGAAGTGAAGCTCAGGCAGAGCTTTCTTGGGGCTGATGTGAGGACCCTAAGGAGATTCATCCAGGAGGGCCTTTCACTCCTATGTGGACTTTAACTTGGTGTCAAGAGGGGATTGATCCCCACATCTTTGGTTAGTAATAGTAGTTGACAAGAAAGATATGGTGGGCCATGTTGTTATGTTTTAGCATGGAGGAAAAATGGAATAATTAGCTTGATCCTGGAACTTTCTTAGTCTTTTCTAGCTTTCTGGGACTTTCTGGGAGTCCTGGGATGGGGGACCAGCCAACATGTGTAGTAGGACCCAATTCACAACTCTGACGTGTGTTGCAAATGAAATCAGATTGTAGAAATCTGGAGAATTTTAGACCTGAGGGTGCAATGGTTTCAGAAAGTATGATCTTGAGAATTTCCTAAAACTAGAAGGGAAGGGACCCTGTTGGTATAGGCTGTGGAGATCACCCTCCCAGGGAAGAGAGCAGAGAAAAGGATGATAGAGAGTGGTAGTGGACTTGGAGCTCAAATGAAAGGCAGCAGTCTAACAATGATGGCACAATCTGTGTCCCTCTCAAGCCTTATGATCTTTGTCAATTACGTTGAAACTTTTCCACACAGTAGAACTGGGGCTTCTATGGCAATGACCTGAGCTTGTAAGGGACTCAACAAACACCTATTAAATGAATGAATAAGTTAATGAATACATAGAAGATATTCTTCATGTCCTGAAAATAATTTTAAGTTTGGTTATGATTTTTTTGATATCAAAGGGAAGACAGCTGGGTAAATAGACCTTTCCTAATACTTTATTGCAGTGACAGATTGTGTTTCTTGAGAGGACGAGTATAAGGCAGGTCTTTGTTATGCAATATTCCGCCCAATTGGCCTTTTCACAGTAATGCAAATGTTCCTATATCTTTACTCTTCAATTTGGTAACTAGTGGTCTATTGAGGACTTAAAATGTGGCACACATGACTTAGAAAATGAATTATTTAGACTAATTAAAATTAAATTGATATAAATTTAGATAACCATTTGGAAAGCACACTATCCAAAAAAATCCATATATCCAAATATATACATATAGATTTGCATATAAATGCATCCATCTGAAGCAACTGGAACATGTACCCACCTCCAGAGAGGGGTCACTTTGTCTGGGAGTTTTGTCTGAGAGTGCTGAAGAAATGCTGATGAACATGATTATGTATGTGTTTTTCTTATGTGGCAGATTTTGATGATTGCCAGATATGGGGAATTTGTGACCAGAGGTGTGAAAACCGATTGGGCCATCACCAGTGCCACTGTGAAGATGGGTATATATTGGAGCATGGAAAGCATTGCAAAGCTAATGATTCCTGTGAGTACATGGCAGACACCTGCATCTCTGAACAATAGACTTCTGCTAGCTTTCTTTCCACAGCTGATGAGGAAGAAATGTCAGCATTGAAGTAGGCAGCAGGGTTTTATCATCACAAATCAGGGGTGGCCCTGGCTGCCACGAATGTTGAATGGGTCAACATTAATTTTGTACTTTGATCATTAAGGACTAATTTTTATACTAATGGTGGCCATTGTTAATATTTTTGTTCATTTCTTTATTGGTCTAGGTTATTGTGTCATCCCCCCTCCCACATACAGCTGTGGAATAAGTTTTATGCCTGTTTTTGACTGACCGGGACATTGAAATTTTAATTAATTTACTTACCACACATGTAGGTGGCATTTGTCTATAGAAATAATTTTTGTATTGCTCATGCAAAATTTGGGGGTATTTCAAAATGGACGTACTATATATTTGGATTAAAATTTTGTGTTAATCCTCATCATGGGCATTTTATGGGAATTGGTCTAACAGTATGATAGTGCTCCAAAGCAGTTTTGTCATCATTAACTTCTGGGTCTCAATTTTAACTATCTAACTCTCTCCATCCTTCCCTCCCTTCCTTCTGGGGACTGAACCCAGGGTCTTGTGCACTCTAGGCAAGTGCTCTGCATCCCCAGCTTTTAATTCCTTTTTTTCAGCTGTGATTTCACACTTGGTTTTGAAGCGTCTTTGGTACCTTCTGAAATTTTACTGGTCACATGATCCATGAATTGTTCATCTTCTAGTTGTTTTTGCAGACATAGAAACACCTGATTTGTTATGTACTAACTTTTAGGTGCAGCTGATTTTTAACCATTCAATTAATTTATTTTGGAATAGGTAATTTATATTCAATGATTTCAAATTATAAGAAGAAATTAAGTAAAATATCTCCCTGCATCCCTTTCCTCCTCTGTCAAGTTTCTACTTCCCCTCCTCTATGGGTAATTGCTATTTCTTTATTTGATTCAAGAGATTTTTAAATGGGTACATCAGAATATACAAATATATTTAACTCTTTTTATGAATATGCTCATAAGCTATACATTCAGTTCTGCATCTTTCTAATGTCACCAAACATTTTTGAGAGTTTTCCATATTAGCATATAAAGCTCTTCCACCATTTTTTTTAATAGTGGCAAAGTATTCCATTTTTGTATGTAACTAATATGAACGTGCTAGTAAACTTATTTAGCTAGTCTCCTTCTGATGGATTTTTAAATAATTTCTTTAGCTCTTGCAAAAAGATTGCAATGAATAATCTTGTTCATAAATGATTTCATATACTTGTAAGTTAATGGACAGAGCAGATTGGATTCACCCTTGCCATGATTTTTACAGTTTTTACAGAATGATTTCCTGGGAATCCCTCCACCCCCCAGTAATCTTTAAAACATGTTCTGTGTTTAACACAATCTAAAGTTGCACATGGAGGTAAGATGCCTATGTCATCAAGGATTCTTGGAAATACCTGCTACAGTCTCTTCAGTGGCATTGAAAGTGCATGGACTAGCAATCAGGACTCTTGCCAGATTCTCTTCTTACCTTACTATGATTTTGGGGTACTCCATTAGGCATCTTCGTGCCTCAGTTTTCCCATCAGCAAAATAGATATATTGATTGCTGTCTGCATCACAGGTTTATGTTATCAAAGACAATAGCAGAAAGTCTATGAGTTGTAAGGTACTGCACTTTCTGGCTCACCTGGAACAGTCATGCTTTCCTTCTTCACATCCAGCTGGTGAGGCCTCTGTTATCTTCTCCAACGGTCGGGATTTGCTAATTGGTGATATTCATGGAAGGAGCTTCCAGATCCTAGTAGAGTCTCACAATCGTGGTGTGGCTGTGGGTGTGGATTTTCACCACCACCTGCACAGAGTTTTTTGGACAGACACCGTACAAGATAAGGTAAATAGAAAATTTAGGAGTTCAACTTGGGAGCTGAATAGAACCTCAAACGCAAAGTGTTGATAGCTTCTCATTTTGGGGGAGTAGAGGGGAAAGTTCCTTTGTTTCCTAACAAAAAAGGCCCTTGAGATAGTTTAATGTTAATCAGCACCTTTCTGTGCTATACTATTACATGTGACCTATTAAACAAAGCAGTCTATTATATGGATTAGCCTTGAGCAACTTTTAATTTTATTCAAAAAGGAGTCCAAAAGTCTAATTAAAAGAAATAGTAGACATTCTTTCAAAACTGGATAGATATTTGGTAGTAATTTTTGAAACCTGATCATTTAAAATGTAAAAAGTACTCTGCTTTTCTGGATGATAAAAATCAGATTTTTGCATGCATCTTCTAAATGGAACTGTAATGGAGGATTGGGTAACAAATATTGACAGAATTTTGTATAACAGCCAAAATTTCATTACAGCATCTTTTATGGAAAGTCTGATGGATTTAATTTCAATTTTGAGTAATGTGATGGAGGTTTTTGAAACATGCATTTTAGAGACTCCTAAAGAGTTATGGAATTTTATTTATTTTTTCCTCTTACATTTCCTTGTACCATTAATAAAATTCTTGTTCACTTACATGATAGCTTGCATAAAATTTCTAAAATTTGAGAATTTGGATTAGTAGGAAGTCTGATTTGATAACTGAAAATCAAACCACCACAACCACCTCCTCCACCAAAAATCCACATTCTTTAAACTTTTGATAACTGCCAAGAATGGGAAATCCAGGCTTTAAGAAGACAAAAATAAAAATGAAAATCCACTCATATTTGCCTCACCTATACTCTGGGAAATATGCATCTTCTCCCAGTAATCCATAATGTAAAATAGCAAGCTTCCAGTGAATTTGTTTTAGGTTTACATGATTGATTTCTATAAAATAGATACACTGAATGAAGATAGAAAAACAATGCCTATAGTCATGCTTAAGGTATATAATAATTTGGGGTTTTCTTTCAGGTTTTTTCAGTTGACATCAATGGTTTAAATATCCAAGAAGTTCTCAATGTTTCTGTTGACACTCCAGAAAATCTGGCTGTGGACTGGATTAATAATAAACTTTATGTGGTGGAGACCAGGGTCAACCGCATAGATATAACAGATTTGGATGGAAGCCACCGAGTTACCCTTATAACTGAAAACTTGGGGCATCCTAGAGGAATCGCCGTGGACCCGACTGTTGGGTGAGTGATGCAAAAATACATAGATTCCTGCATTTTTTACAATGTTGTCTCTCTGCCTAAACATCCTACATATCTTGGATTAATTGGAAGTTAATTCTGATTTCTTTTAGGATCTTCACTCTAGGACTCATGTTTATTTTATGTGTTTATTCATAGAAGCTTTCAAGGAGTTGACTAAATATAATCCCATTCAAGGACATGTAATCCAAAGACACCTGCTGGTGTACTATTTGAGGTTTTGGGCATATGAATTTCATTCTTAATGTTTGCCACATTTGCCAAGCTAAGAGATTGAATCTGTGTTCTGATTCGATATACTAAATTATTACACCTAGACATTACTACGTTTCACCATTATTAAGATGATCATTCTAACATGAATTAGCAGACAAGTTTTTAAGAGAGGGAAATGGTTGCAACGACCTCTTTTAGTGCTTTCTTGTTGTGGACTGGGGTTGAGATGTCAAGTTCGTATCTCATTACACGTTGCTCAGTGTGAATCAGCCTAGCAGAATGCTCCTGTTTACTTTTCTTCAGGTTTAATGCAAATTTTCTCAGTTTACATATTTTTTTTGGGGGGGAGGATTTGTGATAGTTTATTGAGATATAGTTATTCATAGCCTGTTTATTATTCCTCTAAAAACCTTACTTATTAAAAAAAAAAAACCTTACTCTTAATTTAATACAAAAGCTAACATACCCCTCCCCTTTTTTTTATTTAATTTTTTGATTCATTGAACACAAATGGAGTACAGCAATTGTTTTTCTGGTTGTACACAAAGTAGAGTCACCCCATCTGTGCATTCATACATGTACACAGGGCAATGATGTCTGTCACACATACTGTATTATTCTTACCCCCTAACCTCAACCCCACCCCTCCCTTCCCTCTATGCTCTCTATCCTTTCTCCATTCTTGCCATCATTCCACCCCACATTATGCATCATCATTCACTTATCAGAGAGACCATTCGGCCTTTGG
>JAJEJO010005163.1:19090-113575 GCA_020662805.1 Glaucomys volans | reverse complement strand
CATACTTTTTTTTCATTTGAATCTGAGTGAATACTATCAATAAATTAAATTTTTAACTATTTAAAATCCTTTTAGTGTTCTCAAAAATTATAAAATGTATTCTTCAAAATTTGAACAAGAAAAAATTACTATTTGTGGGTTCTGGGAATAGACTGGCCAATTGAATTTTTCCAAATAACTTTATTGTTTTCTCACTGAAAGGAACATTCTGGTTTTGTTTTCTATTATATCTCTGCTTTGTAAGGATGATATCACAGTTTGCCACTGGATTACATATTCTTAGAAAGATCTGTGCTTGTTTAAAAGAAGAAATTGGGTATTAATATTAGAACTTCCAGTCACTAAAGGTTGCTATACCCAGAACATTTATTTAATGAGAAAGTATTAGTCAACCAGTTGTCTTATAAAAGCAATTGGGCAATTTTGCCTAAATTTGTTTTCTCTTTCCATGGGATATTTCAGCATTATACTATATAGTCTCAATATTTTTATGCTAAAGTTAAAGTAAAATATAAAAGATAAAATCAATGGAGTTTCCGAAAGATTTGAGTGTTTTGCTGGCTGTGAAGAAACATCAAAGAAATATAAAAGCTCCTGAGTAGGGCTGTAGTCATGAAGTCTTTGCCTCTTGCTTTGCCAGCAGGTGGCATTCAGGGTTCTAGAATTTGCCAACTGAAAAAAGAAAACCATTTGTCATTATCAAGCGTTTCCAGGTGTGCACTAACTTGTCACCTTAGGTTTCTTTGTTTTCTCCAATTAGGGGGCTTTCCAGTTTTAGTGCCTTCAATTCTTAGAGCCCTGTTGTGCTTTTTTAGCTTTCAGGGGCTGCCAAGATTTCTTTCTTTTATTTTTTATATTTTTGAGATCTTCCTGTTATGTCAAAATTAAAAAATGAGTTTTTCTTCAGGAATCATCCTTCTTCCCATTTTGGGCATGTGTCTAACTGAATCATCACCTACATAGAGGTAGTCCTGGTGGCTGCCTTGGATTTCTTTCCCTGGCTGGGCATCTCTTGCTTCTGTTTTTTTCCCATACAGCTCTGGGCATTCTGTGCCTCCCTTACAAGTATGAGCCCTCCATAGTTTCATCAAACAGATGCCTAAGAGTGGTGGCACTGCCTTTTGCTATTATGGGGTACATCTGTGGTTTGCTGGGGGTTGACCCCTACCACTCGCCATCCATGCTCTAGTTGTTGAGAAAGGGTCAGTGGGGTTATGGGAAGTATTTGTTGGGGACATTGTCCACCAGATTTCTCACCTTTATTACACTCTTTCAATCATGAAATTTGAATGTTCTTTCACATCTTAGCTTTCATAGGTGAGGCAACCTTAAAGGGATGAAAAGCAAGTAAGCAAACAATAACTTCCCACCAAATCTAGAACCAGCTAGAGGACGGACTAGGATTAGAATTCAAATCTCAATGGTCCTTACCAAGAAGCAATATGGAAATCCTATGGAATGTAAATGGGATTTCACATGTATCTTACACGTATCTCTTTTTGTGTAGTCTATATTGTAACAAAAAATGATTAGTTTTTCAGACATTTAACTGAACTAACTACATCTTTCATGAAAATAAAGCAAAACAACAAATTGTGTGATGTGTACATTATCTTTCAAAATAGGAAGACTGTAGTTCATGGAGGCTCCCTCATCCCTCATCCCTTCGGAATAAGCTTGTTTGAGGACCATGTGTTCTTCACCGACTGGACAAAGATGGCTGTAATGAAGGCAAACAAGTTCACGGAGACCAACCCACAGGTGTACTACCAGTCCTCCCTGAGGCCCTTTGGGGTGACTGTTTACCACGCCCTCAGGCAACCCTCTGGTAAGCCACACAGCAGTGGTGACTGTACTTTTAGAGGTACTTTTTAGAGGTACTTTTCCAAAGCTGTGGAAGTTAATGATGAGAGAGCTCCTGAGTTCTGGGTGGTGTTCTGAAACATAGAAAGGGTTATCTAGAGTGTTAAACCCTTGGAAATTGACTCTGCAGATCATGGGCAATCAATGAAATTAGAATTAAAGTGCTGAATCTAGAGGAAAATTAGAGATTCATTCAATAGATGTTTATTGTGCCCCCCACCGGCACCACACACACAGTGTGCCAGATCCTGTCTAGGGGTCCAGCTATAAGGACACCAAATCAAGATACCTGTCCTCATTCTACTGGGAGAAATGTCCTATTTCAAAACTCTAATTTATAGTTAAGGAAACTGTGGCCCCAAAGAGGAAAATGGCATTTCTAAACACTCATTCTGCATAGCATGGAGGCCATTTTATTTCTTCTCTGTTGTGGACATATGAATCTGTCCTTTGGCTTGTGTTGGATCTGTCATAAGCTAGTCGGGTTTGGTTTTTCTGGCTGGTCACTTATTAAAGAAAAGAAATATTTCAATTCAGACACTGGTTAGCTTTCTGTTATTTTACAATAATTTGTTTATATTTCAGGATGTTAAATTGAGCTTTGACATGTCTATTTGAACTGTCTGTGGCTCTTTTTCATATTTGCTTGTGAATCATAGAAAAGAAATATACCTAACTAGACTATGATGGTAGAAAGCTTAATATTGGTGAACTGTAATTTAGAGAAATACAGATTTGCTTTCAAACTTTCATGTTAAGTGATGAAACTGATTAGGATGGAGAAAGACATTAAGACAATGTGGTTGATTTAAAAAAATATACCAGAATAATACATTCAGATGAATAACCTTCAATATCATCATTCTGGGAAAATATATACTTATTTGAAAACATGTTGGAAATCTCAATTTGGAGTAATTTTCGCACTCAATTTATGAAGTTATTAATTTTACATCTGCCCTTACCCAGTTTGATCATCCAGATTATTTTCCCAAATAAATCTACCTGAGCAGGGAAAGAGAACGTTTTGAAGAAGTCATCAGAGGCTCAGAAGACAATTTAGAAAGTAAATATGAAAGTTTTGTCTGGGGCAGTCTTGTACAGTGTGAGTGAGCTTCCCACATGAAGGGTGGCTTTGGGAAGTATAAACTAGTTTGGGAGACAGACACATAGGATTTTGTAATCAGATCTTGATTGGAATTCTAGTTTGGCTATTTAGGCACTGAATAATCATAACAAGTTGTTTGATCTTTCAGAACTTTCTGTAAAGTTGGGATAATGATGTTTATTTCTTGGAGGTTATTGGTCGTATATAGCTTTTTATGCAGAATAAGTATCCAGTGAGTAGTAGTTACTGAGTATATTTTATGAATGGTAAAGATATAGCACTGAAGTCTTTTATTTTTTAAAAAATTTGGGGTAGTTATTTCTAATCACTGAGGCTAACAAACAGATGCTAACATAGTTATTGTGGAAAAAGAATCCCATAGTTATCCAGTGGTGGGAATCCTGATTTTTACCACCACCAGTTTGAGAATGGACGGGAGAGCAATGAAGTTGGGAGGGTTTGTGCAGCCAGATGTGGATGCATACAGTGGTCACCAACAGTGATGGCCCCGAGAGGTTGCAAATCCATCACTGGATTCATCTACAAGGCCCAAAGTGGCTTCACATGACTTGAAGCGTTACACCTTCCTAATTGTGGTTGAACCCTATGTACTTCTCCCCTCAGCTAGCAATCCATGTGGAGATAACAACGGGGGCTGTGAGCAGGTCTGTGTCCTCAGCCATAGAACCGATAACGATGGTTTGGGTTACCGTTGCAAGTGCTTATTTGGCTTCGAGCTGGATACAGATGAGCGCCGCTGTGTTGGTAAGAAATCTGTTTGGATGGTCCTTCTGCAGGCAGCACAGGGTATCCAGGCAACTGCTGCTGTGCGCTGGGCCAGCTCACTGTCTGACTTCTTTTTTAAAAATATTTTTTAGTTGTAGATGGACATCATATCTTTATTTTTATGTGGGGCTGAGGATCAAACCCAATGCCTTGCACATGCCAGGCAAGTGCTCTCCCCTGAGCTATAGCCCTAGCCCACTGTCTGGCTTCTTCACTGCAAAAAAGCTTCCTGTAGCCCACAGAGCATCTTCTTTGGTGGGCACCATTTTCTCGGTACATAGAGCTGTGTTGGAAGATATAAATTTCTGTCTTTTGGGATTTTCCTTTAATTCCTCATCTAGGATTTTCTGGGTGTTCTTTCCCCCTTTGTTTCCTGAAATGTTCATCGCCTTTCATTAACTGTGGTCTTTGATTCCATGTGACTGAATTTTGTGTTCTTTTCTGTACTATATATAACATTTCCAATTTTTTTTAAAAAAATTTCAGTACTAGGGATGAAAACCAGGTCCTCACACATTTAAGGCTAATGCTGTAGCCCAGCCCTACCATTTCCACTTTAGACGTTGGCCTTGACTTTGATGGAAGGGTAGTAGGCCATCCCTTTATTGACTCCTCCTAGACCACCACATATGCCCCTTTGAGCCAGGTAATCACATCTTAATCCCACCTGGCTTTATTGCTGTATTCCAGAACAAACTCTGGAGTATTGAGGTGGCTGAAATCCTCTTGAAGCTTTTTATTCCAATTCAGTCTGCCTCTCAGCTCCTGTATCACTTGTCCATGGAAGCTTTCCTTTCTTCTGCAGTTGCCTGCAGGTCTCCTCATAATTCAGCCATTGCCTGGGCCCTAGCCAACAATGAAATACACACCTATAATGTTTGTTTCTCTCATTTTACCTTTTGCTATTCTCTTTTCATCCCTTTGATAAATTCTTACTTCCAAGATGGTCCTCCTGGAAGTTTCTGTGGACTAATCTTCTGGTTTAGTGCATAAGTTCTTAGATTTTAACTTAGATACATGTGTTAACATTGGGGGTAGTCCTTAGATTCAGATTAAAATCACCCTCATTTAAAAATCACTCTCATTTATAGCTTTTATCAAAAGTACATTGGCTAATGATTTTGTTTCCAATTCCTTTCTGCAGTTGTTGTCTGTCTGGGTTACACCACCTCCATCACTGTCTTTTTGAATTCCTGATGTACTGTCACAGTCCCCTTCTTGGCTTTTAATCATCACTTCTTCCTACCTGTTTCCTTCATTCCCCCTCTCCCTTACCTTGTCTTATTCCTTTGCTGTTGATTCTTCTTTGTTTCTGATCCTAACACTCCAAAAACTGCCATAAATTTTTTGTGTAGATTTCTGTTCAAAAGTTATTCCAACTTGATAATTTTGATGGGATTACTCTGGAGTTTAGCTCATTCTATTTTAAAATTTTAGGTATATGGCCACCATTCTTTAATATAAATAAACCCTAAGGACAAATTTCTCAGGATGAAGTTTCGAATACTTGTATCACCTTCCTAGTGGTTTTTTCCTTCCCTTTCATTACTTCCAGCTGTGTTTTCCACAAATTTGTTATGTTTATTTCAAAATTATATTTCATGATGATAAAGTGTACTTCATGAAGGTGTAAGTGGTTTGTCTGGGATTTGGTGAAGGCAAGAACCATGCTGTGGCTGACTTTGCTGTCCCTCTTCCTACAGCTATTAAGAACTTCTTGATCTTTTCATCTGAACTGGCTGTGCGTGGGATCCCATTCACCCCCTCCACCCAAGAGGATGTCATGGTTCCAGTGACGGGGAGTCCGTCCTTTTTCCTTGGGATTGATTTTGATGCCCAGGAAAGCACCATCTTTTTTTCAGATACAGCAAAAGATATGATTTATAAACAAAGGATCGATGGCACAGGTGAGAAAATGTGTGTGTGTGTGTGTATGTGTGTTTTGGCTGTTTTCAATAATCATATGAATAATTCATTCAGTTTAACTTTTTTTAAAAATGTTAACCATTCACTTTATTTTTATTTATTTATTTATTTATTTAAATTTATTTTGATTCATTTTACACAAATGGGGTACAGCTGTTGTTTCTCTGGTTTTACACAAGTAGAGTCACACCATTTGTGTAATCATACATGTATTTAGGGTAATGATGTTTGTCTCATTCTGTTATTATTCTTACCCCCCTCCCCAACCTCACCCCCCTTTTTTTCCCTATGCAATAATACATCCTTCCTCCATTTTTGCCTCCCTCCCACCCCACATTATGTATCATTATCCACTTATCAGAGAAATCATTTGGCCTTTGGTTTTTTTCGGCTAATCTCAGCATGACCATCTCCACCTCCATCCATTTACCTGCAAATGCCATAATTTTATTCTTTATGGCTGAGTAATATTCCATTGTATATGTATACCGCAGTTTTTTTATCCATTCATCTATTGAAGGGCATCTAGGTTGGTTCCACAGTCTAGCTTTTGTGAATTGAGCAGCTATGAACACTGATGTGGTTGCATCACTGTAGTAATCTGATTTTAAGTCCTTTGGGTATAGGCCAAGGAGTGGGATAGCTGGGTCAAATGGTGGATCCATTCCAAGTTTTCTAAGGCATCTCCACACCACTTTCCAGAGTGGCTGCACTAATTTGCAATCCTACCAGCAATGTATGAGTGTACCTTTTCCCCCACATCCTTGCCAACACCTATTGTTACTTGTATTCTCGATAATAGACATTCTAATTGGGGTGAGATGGAATCTCAAGGTGGTTTTGATTTGGAATTAATATTGTCAAAATGGCCATACTACCAAAAGCACTATACAAATTCAGTGCAATTCCAATTAAAATCCCAATGATGAACCTCATAGAAATAGAGCAAGCAATCATGAAATTAATTTGGAAAAATAAGAGACCCAGAATAGCTAAAGCAATTCTTAGCAAGAAGAGCTAAGCAGGGGGTATCACAATACCAGACCTTCAACTGTACTACAGAGCAATAGTAACAAAAACAGCATGGTATTGGCACCAAAATAGGCAGGTAGACCAATGGTACAGAATAGAGGACATACAGACAAACCCACATAGATACAGTTATCTCATACTTGACAAAGGCACAAAAACATACAATGGAGAAAAGATAACCTCTTCAACAAATAGTGCTGGGAAAACTGGAAATCCATATGCAGCAAAATGAAACTAAACCCCTATCTCTCACCCTGCACAAAATTCAACTCAAAATGGATCAAGGACCTAGGAATTAGACCAGAGACCTTGCACCTAATAGAAGAAAAAGTAGGCCCAAATTTTCATCATATGGGCTTAGGACCAGATTTCCTAAACATGACTCCCAAAGCACAAGAAATAAATGCAGGAATCAATAACTGATATAGATTCAAACTAAAAAGATTTTTCTCAGCAAAGGAAACAATCAGCAATGTAAAGAGAGAACCTACAGAGTTGGAGAAAATCTTTGCCACACACACTTCAGATAGAGCACTCATTTCCAGAATCTATAAAGAACTCAAAAAACTTTACCCAAGAAAACAAATAACCCAATCAATAAATGAGCTAAGGAAATGGGCAGACACTTTACAGAAGAAGACCTACAAGCAATCAATAGATATATGAAAAAATGTTCAACATTCCTAGTAATAAGAGAAATGCAAATCAGTTTAACTTTTAAGATACACTTTTTAAGCAGGATCTTTACTAAACTTGCTAAATACTTTTTGGACTGAAGAAAGAAAAAATTTTTTTTCTTGAAATAAATTATGTTGAAACAAGCACTTTTATTTTCAAAACAAGTTATAAATAATGGTGTATTTAAATAATGATAAATATTAACAGGAGGGAAAGGTCGAGTATCTGAAAACCTTAATAGATTAAGGGTTTTCTTCATATTGGAGCTTTCAGATTGGTCCAAAGGGATGGCCTTTCTTTAGGGATGTTGGCCTACCTATGTGCCAATGTCTGGGCTTGGAATGACAATAATTTCTTAAAAAATTAATTATATGTAATTATGGATTAGCAAATTCATATTTAAGTTTTAATTGATTGAAATTATGGTAAAATTTTCATAATTGCCAAAGAAGATAGGTAAATTATGGTCAGCCACACTTTACTCTTGGGTACTTTATTTGAATGATGTTGTGATTGGTTGATCTCTATACCTGCTAATAGGTTGAAACCTGAATTAAGAAAATATTCTCATTTTCTTCTGACTTTGCTCCATCAGATATACTTGTTTTGTTCTTCCTAAAAAAATGCAGCCCATTCTCCAATGCATTTTCCTCTCTAGTGATAGCCCTTTCTCCTTCATTTATTTCATAGGTAATCTTCTTGAAAGACTGGGTGACCCTTTTTTTTATCCCCTCTTCTACCTTCTCACCGATTCCTCACCTCAAAAATCTGCCCACCACCTCACTGGAACCCCTCTCATCCTGCTCATCTCTTTGTTGCTAAAGTAAATAATGCTTTTCAGTCCTGTTTTGTGTTCCAGTACCCAGAGTTACTGAGTTCCTCTGCGCTTCAGACCTTGCATGATAGGCTGTACATACCCTCTGTTACCTGCTTCTTTGGTCAGTTGTTCTTTCTCTTCCTTGATTCCAACCTACAGAGGGGTTGATCTGTAGCCTACGTCCTCTTGGATCCCATGTTTTTCAGTCCTTATCCTTGGTTCTTTGGTCATCTTCTCAACAATTGTTTCTTTCATGACAGTATACTCTTTTGGATTTCCTTTTATTTCTTGATCATTCTTTCTCATGTTCCTTAGAAGTATTTTCTCTTTTGTCTGTCCTATAAATAACTGTAATCTCTGGTGTTCAGCATTGGTCCTCTTCTTTTTCTGCATAATGTCTAGGTCTTTGATTCCCATTTGTGCAGTAGTTGTAAGTTAGTGTGGGAGCCTTTTGTAGAAGGTTTACTGAGTGTGTATCTTCCTAACCTGGGGAATGAAAGGCAGGCCAGGAAGTCTTCTCATAGGTGCTGAAGGAAATCTAAGTTTTCTCTCTCAGGTCCAGATTCAGCCTGCTTCTAGATATCCACACCCACTTCAAAATCAACATGTCCAGTGGACCCCTTCATGCCACTCTTCCCAGACTCCCTTCCTGCCTGTGCACAGCCTGGGTTTCCTGTGATCTTCTCCCTCTGCTTTAGCCTCTGTTATTAACCCATTAACCCCTGGCCATGCTCCAAAACACATGGAGTTCTTAATCACTCTCCCTCTCACTCACAGTCTTTGCTCTCCTGTAGTCCCCAGTTCCCTGCGTCCTTTGGAGAAGCTCTTCATCCTCCCTGCTTGCCGTTATGTGCTCATGCCTTATGCCCAGGAACCTGTGCTCTATACCATGCTAGGCATACCTCCATCACAGCGCCCAGCACTCTTTTATTTTTGCCTCTGGGCATAATTGTCTCTTCCTTTCTCCTTATCTCATTATACATTTCTTTGAGGGCGATGCCCACCCTTCTTTCTGGATGCTCCACTTCTCTATGACTCACTTTCCTCATCTATAAAATAGGCCAAATAATGCCTACTTAAGTGGTTGTGAGGATGAATGAATCCATAAAAAGTATTTTTATCAGTTCCTGGATCATAGTAAATGCTCAATTACTGTAAGCTATTATGATTAGCAATCTTCTATTACCTAAATATCTAATATGTTGTCTCTCTCACAGAGGGCTTTATTTTTATGATTTGCTGAAACAATGACAGAAAAACACTAGGATTTTTTTTTTAACTGAAAAATAAAAATGTAATTCCCTATTCTGACTGAGATTTTTCTTTAGTGGGAAAAAGAAAAGAAAAGAAAGAAGAGGGGGAAAAGCATAAACATTTTTCAGAGAGGAAAGTGGTTTCTTTTCTCTGATACCCAGTTCTGATTTCCTTCCTGGTATCTTTGCTGGTCTTTTCCAAACTTGGCAACTTTGTGGTTGTGAAAGACTGTTGAAAGACTGGTGAGAGGGTTGGGCGGCAACACCTCCGGTCACCCCCTGGTGGTACCTGGCAGCGTCAGCTCCTGGGAGCCGTCTGGGGGCGGTAGTAGGTGAACTCAGGTATCTTTTCTTCAGATGTTCTGCAATGAGAATTTTTTTGTTTTTTTTTTTCCTGGAAGGTTAAACAAGGGAGTGAGTCCAAACCACACCACTCCTGGTCATATTTATCAGTATCATATCAATTCTTTGAAATCCACACTTTGGGGAATGAATAAATTTGAGGTTTATCTCATGTTGTTGCTCAGTGGTTTATGGCTTTTTTTTTTTTTTAATTCCACATGTACCTGAAATGTGCTCTGACTGACACAGAATTTAAATATGCAATGGTAGGAAAATTTATGTCTTATGTGATATACTTAGTTTAAACCATGTCCATGTTTGAACATACAGGAAGAGAAATTCTCACAGCTAACAGAGTGGAAAATGTTGAAAGTTTGACTTTTGACTGGATTTCAAAGAATCTCTACTGGACAGACCCTTCTCATAGGAGTGTCAGTGTCATGAGACTTGCTGATAAATCCAGACGGGCAATAGTTGAGAATTTAAATAACCCCCGGTCAGTTGTGGTTCATCCTATTGCTGGGTGAGTATGTGCATGTTTTTCTAAGGGCTTGAAACTGTGCATCTTTTAGTCATGGAAAAGGGATTTGGCAAGTTTAGCCAACATAAGATTGAGCTGCATAATTCAAAATCACCTTAAATTTTACTCTGGTCACATAAGCTTAAGTAATCACTTTATCTCCTTCAAAAAACTCTCTTCTCAGTTTCAGCTTCCCCAGTTTGTACTGGTGTGGTTTTTTTCATGGTTACAGAGGACTGAACAATGCAGCACAGATTTGGTGGGGAAGGAACAAGATACACAGCAGAATTATCAGGAAAGGCTCAAATTCTTGCCCTGTTTTAATGTATTGCTATGAGACTTAACAAAACTTACTTAACCATTCAGTAGTTTTCAGAGTAAAAAGTTTTCCAGATCACGGGCAGTTTCATGTTTGACCCTTCTATCATTGGCAGTGTCAGACAAGAAAAGACAAAACAGTCCACAGTGTTCCTTTTTGGTTCTTAGCTTTTTAAAAAAATATGTTTAATACAAATGGTGCTGGGAAACTAGATATCCATATGTAGAAGAATGAAACTTGACCTCTATCTCTTATCCTGCACAAAAGTCAACTGAAAGTGGATGAGAGATGTAGAATTAGAACAGGAACTCTTGCAATTGCAAGAAGAAAATGTAGGCTCAACACTCCAAATCTTGGCTCAGGACCTGACTTTCTTAACAGACTTCTAAATTGTAAGAAGTAAAACCAAAAATCAGTAAGTAGGACGGCATCAAATTAAAAAGCTTCTGCACAGCAAAGGAAACAAGAGTATGAAGAGGGAGCCTGTAGAATGGGAGAAGATCTTTGCCCTTCAGGCAGGGCATTAATATCCAGAATATATAAAGAATTTAAAAAGCTTGACACCAGAAAATCAAATAATCCAATTAATAAATTGGTGAAATAACTAAACAGAGACTTCTTAAAAGAAGAAATATGACTGGCCAGCAAATATATGAAGAAATGTTCAGTATCTCTGCAATCCGGGAAATGTACATCAAAACTACATTGAGATTTCATTTCATTCCAGTCAGAATGGCAATTACCAAGTATACAAATCATAATAAGTGGTGGTGAGGGTGTGTGGAAAAAGGTACACTTATACATTTTTGGTGGGAATATAAATTAGTTCAACTACTCTAGAAATAATATGGAGATTCCTCAAAAAACTGGGGATGGAACTACCAAATGACCCAGCTATCCCACTCCTTGGTATATATCCAAAAGATCTTAAATCATCATACTATAGGGATACAGCCACATTATTGTTTATAGCAACACAATTCACCATAGCCAAGCTAGGGAACCAATCAAGGTGCCCTTCAACAGATGAATGGATAAAGAAAATGTGTACACACACACACACACACACACACAATGGAGTATTACTCAGCCATAAAGAAGAATGAAATTATGATATTTGCCAGCAGATGGATGGAATGGGAAACTATCATACTAAGTGAAATAAGTCAGACTCAGGAAAACAAAGGTTTGAAGTTTTCTCTGATATGTAGAAGCTAGTCCAAAATAAGGGGAGAGAAAGAAAGGTAAAAGGGTGGGATAGTCCACCATAATAGAAGAAAGATGGGTAGCTTAGATGAAGGGGACTGTTTTATCAGCTTTTTTTGCTGCTGTGACTAAAAGACCTGACAAGAAGAATTTTAGAGGAGGAAAGTTTATTTGGGAACTCATAGTTTCAGAGGTCTTATCCATAGCTAACTCCATTCCTTGGGGCCTCAAGTGAGTCTGAACATCATGGCAGAAGAGCATGATGGAAGGAAGAAGCTGACATGAGTATCAGGAAGCAGACAGACTAAGCTCAGCCCACCAAATATATACCCCAATGCATACCCCCAAGGGTCCACCTCTTCCAGCCACACCCTACCCACCTACAGTTACCACTCAGTTAATCCCTAGCAGGGAATTAATTCGCTGATTGGGTTAAGGCTCTCATAACCCGATCATTTCTCCTCTGAATGTTCTTGCATTGTTTCACACATGAGCTTTTGGGGGACACCCCACATCCAAACCTTATCAGGGACTGAGCGGGAGGGAAAAGGGTTGCTATAAGACAAGATCAGTGAAGTGAATCTTACCTAACTTTCCTATATACATATATGAATATACCACACTGAATCTTACCATCATGTACATCTACAAGACAATATATTAAAAACCATAAAAGTAAATATCAGAAGGATTAATAGAAAAGAGGGAAGGGAACAGGGGGAAGGAGGAGAAGAGGGAGAAGGGAAGTATTGGGGACTGAATCAGAGCAAATTATATTTCATGCTTTCATAATTACGTCAGAATGAATCCTAATGCTATACATAACTAAAAAGAGCCAGTGAAAAAGGGGATCTTGTTAAAATCAAAGGGAGAGCAATAGAGTAGAAGCGGGGACCAAGGATGGGAAGGAGGGTAGGGCAAGGGGAACAACTGGGGAGTGAAGCTGACCTAATCATGCTGTGTGCATGTATGAAGATGCCACAATGCTTCCAGTTTTATGCATAACTATAATGCCCCAATTAAAAAGAAATAGAAGGAATAACACTAGAGTAGAGGGATCATGGGGTGGGGAGGGGAAGGTGGGAAGGGAATGGGGAGGTACTGGAGATCGAATGCATCTTTGAATATGTCAAAGTGAACCCCCGTATTATGTGGAACTATAATGTAAAAATAAAAACATTAAAAAAAGAAAAAAATATGTTTAATAGGTGGTATGATTGTTTAGAGCAAGTCTGAGGTATGCTGCTGTATTTGAATGGGATGATTAAAAAAAAGTGCTGGTAATTTACTAAAGCCCAGTTCTTTGACGTAGTGAGCACTTGGCATACACACTGTCTTCTGATCCCAAAACCAATTTGTGAAAAAAGTATGTGTAACGTCCATTTTAGAGACATGCGAAAGCCTCACAGTTATTGCTAAGAGTCAGTGTTCAGACTCCATGCCCATCTAATGTAGAGCTGTGCCTAAAACAGGTCCATCTGCCACCTCTGCAGTGTAGACTTTATGTTTATATTTTCTCTTTGTAAAATAATATAAGAAACATACTTTAAAACTGATATTGATAAGAAATCCTGTGGTCCTATAGAGAGTTACACTATTGATTTTTCTAGTGAATGGCATATAATTTTGAAAAGGGGTTAAATTCTTAATGGCTTTTTCATTTAAAATGATATGAAATTACATTTCAGAAAATCACACTTTGGAAGTGACTAATTTTGATTCCTAGGGATTATATGAAAGAGAAAAGGATTTTTTCCCCCATAGACTTAGTTTTTGCCAGTTCTCATAGTTAAAAAAGATGCTTTGAGTAAGATATTGTTTGAGAGTTACATTGCTTTGGATGCTTTTCTTCATCTGGGATGAAATGTTTCTACTGCAAATTTATCAATTCCTCATAGAAGAATAATGGAGAATAATCTAGTGGATCTAGTGGCCCTGGATGTTTAATCCAAAAAGAAAGAGAGAATACAGTCTACTTTATTGCTCATGCTGGTTTATTATTTTATTTTAATAACATGGAGAATTGGGTGACAATTGTTTTAGGTTTTAAAGTCTAGGGCAGTGGTTTTCTGTTTTTGAGTTCGTTTTGATGCCATGTGTATTTCTGACTTTGATTGTACTTTGATGACTGTACTTTTAGCTAAGAGTTAGATCAGTTACATACGAATCTGTTAAACTTAATAGCAAATGCAGAAAATGAAATTAATTGCAGCAAGTCTTCAGAAAATTTGTTTGTGCTCAATCTCTCTGAGTCATGTAATTTGTCCCTCTGTTAACACCCTTGATTTATTACCTGTTTTTCTAGGTATCTATTCTTCACTGATTGGTTCCGTCCTGCTAAAATTATGAGAGCGTGGAGTGATGGATCTCACCTTGTGCCTATAGTAAATACCACTCTGGGATGGCCCAATGGATTGGCCATCGACTGGGAGTAAGTAGAAGAATTCCCACTTAGTACAGAGCACATATGAAGCAAAGTGGGGTGCGGTGATGGAGGAAGGAAGAGTATCCTGCATGTCCTCAGAAACTTTTAAATCATTAACTGGTGATGGGAGAAGGATATTGAATGATATAAGAGCACAAAGATAGTGACCAGTTATTGGCGGTATGAAAACCAATGCCTTCATAAATTTGCTGAGCAAATTTCTAGAAGCAGCAGAATGACAGGGCTTAGTGGAGGGTCAAGATGGAGGAAGTGATTCCCCAACCCCATTAGAAGTGGAATAAGGATTTGATGAAATGCCGGTTGTGAGTAATTTCCTTCTGGGGGTGTGTTGAAAAATTTGAAGTCAACAAATGTACATTTGTTTATATGCATTTTGGAAGAATTTTTAAGTATAAGATACAGTTCTCAAGAATTGATGATTCATCTAGGAATATAGAAAAGGAAAAAAATATGTTTATGAATATGAAATGCCAAAGTAGTTTTGGGAGATAAAAGAGAGAAGAAATGTATTTAGCCTTTTAAACATAGGTGATACTACCAATATGTTCCTTAACTTATTGATTTTATAAGGAGAAAAACAAAATTTCCAACTCAAAGACAGCAACATTTCAAGTTTTCCAAAGACAGTTAATTGAAAGTCATTTGATGAAAGTAGCTGTACCTTTCTGTGGGGCATAAAACTGTAAAATTTTTAATGAATATAATTTGAGTTTTAAGAACTTTGATAAAGGTGTTGACTGAGCATGCTGATTTTTTTGCAGGGGTAGGTACCAGGGATTGAATGAGGGGCACTCAGCCACTGGGCCACACCCCCAGCCCTATTTTGTGTTTTAGAGACAGGTCTCACTGAGTTGCTTAGTCCCTCACTTTGCTGAGACTGGCTTTGAACTTGTGATCCTCCAGCCTCAGCCTCCCAAGCTGCTGGCATTATAGGCATGCGCCACCACACCCAGCTAAGCATGCTGATTTTGAATGCCCTCAGTGTAAAGGGTGCTTTGCTGGTTTTTGGATAACAGATAACTTAAGTATTTTATTGTTTTAGTGCTTCACGATTATACTGGGTAGATGCCTTTTTTGATAAAATTGAGCACAGTACCTTTGATGGCTTGGATAGAAGAAGACTGGGCCATATAGAGCAGATGACACATCCATTTGGACTTACTGTCTTTAAAGGTATGTTCTGAATCAATAAAAAAAGTTTATGTTGTTTTATACTTTGCAATTAATAACAGTAAACCCATCCTCGTTGGGCTCTCTCACAATTCCAGAAAAGCCTGTCACTTTAAAATACAAAAAATTAAAATGCTTCTAAAAGATAAAACATTTGGTTTGTTGATGGAAAATATGACTTTTAGAGTGTGTTGTTTTGGACACATTTAGATAAGAATGTTGATAACTTATATAGGCAGGGCACTTTGTTGTTTACACTTACACAATTCTTGAGTATGTACTTAGTGATGTAAGTTTCACTTGAGGAAATAGTAAATCACTGCATCATTGAATGATTTCATGGTTCTCTGATGTGTGTAAGAACCTCATCAGAATCCTTGTGATATTCATCAATTGTATACTCCTTGAATAACTTTGAAGCTTGTTCATCAAAATATTGGATAACTATCTTTGTTGTATAGGAATGTTAGGCTAATACTTATGAAAAATAGAAAGACATTATTTCTTCAACAACCTTTCCAAATAATTTTCATGTTACTAGTAAACACGAAACTAGTTCCCATGCTGGGAAGCGTAGGATTCTGGGAAACCACAGCCACCATGATCACAGTCAGTGCTTTGGCCTTCCTTCTCTCAGCCCCCTTCTTCAGTGGAGGCAAGCTTCTCTGATTTGAGCTGCTGGGGATAATAATGTAACCTGGTACCATGAAATGGGTAGTTAGTTTAGTTTTGAGAACAGCTCTGTGGATGTCTGGGGAGCTTGTGCACTGCACACAGTGTTAGGCCGTGAGTGAGGAGAGACTGACATCTATTCTGGTTGTGCATGAAGGATCATACTTAGTCTAGTTTGAGGGGTGACACTGTGTGTAGTGCTACCAGAGGCCCTAAGTATATGCTAGTTGTGTCTCTGGTTGAAACCTCTTACTTTGAATGATCAGCATAATCCTTTAAAAAATTAGACATTGGCTATAAATCAAAGATTTTCACACGTACATAGAGTGTGGAATGAATAGTAAACATAGTGCATATTCCAACCTGCTGTCTGTTTTATCTGTGGAGTGTGTGGTATTTAAAAATATTTAAGACATGCTCTTGTGAGATTTTTGGTGAGATGAGTCAATTATAAATAGTCACCCTCCCAAGCATTTACTCCCTTTTCTCTAATGATGTCAGATACACACTATTTTCTGCTATATAGGAATATTATAAGAATGTTTTATTTTCTCTGCTCTGTGCTGAAATGTTTTGGGACTGAATAAAAATGCAGTTTCAGTACCTTTTGTTTTCATCAGTATGAAAAACAACTTGAGTGCGTCCCCATGAGAACAACACAGCATTCCCAAAATAACAAGAGGAGTTAGTTTCTTCCAACCCTGGCCCTCAGGGTGAATTTCTTCTGGGAAGTTCTTTTGTTGTGTCATGCCATGGACGTTATTTACCAACAGGCCAGATCTTCTTGACAATACATTGCACAGGACTGAAAGTTTGATTGAGCTCCTTATCTGCCCTCATAAGTGGTGGGACTGACACTGCCAGTCAGTGGAGAAAAGATTTAGTGAGTCCAATGACTGATTAGTCATTGATTAGACCACAGATAAGGAAAGTTGGTCTAATGATCAAGTTTGTGGCATTTTAAGCATTTTCTAGTTAATTGGGATTTCCAGTTAGTTTAAATGATTGCCCAAGAGAAAATCCCTGTCAATTCAGTCCCTTCTTTTGAACATTGTTGAAATCTATGTGTTTACTTCCTTGGTTCAGTAGCTAGTGTAAAGTGAACATGATTAAGTTTTTGTTTAGTAGAGTCTTATGTTGCCTGTTTTACCATTCTGAGTGTCACGGAACATTGATGAGGTTGCAGGTGTTTGAACCCTTGTGTTGATATTTTTACTGATCCCAAACATATAAAGTTCCTCTTTGAGTTAGATTCCTCTTTGGGTTAGAGCTTGTTGAGTGTACTTTTCCTTCTTTAATAAGAAGTTATTAAAGTTGAGTATTAAAAAATTAAAGTATTCTTGCGGAGACATGGGCTACAGAATTTTGGACTTAGAAGGAATCTTAGATGTAGTCTGCTACCTTCACACCATTAAGTATTTGCTTAACCGCTTAGCAACTTAATGTTGGGATAAGAGCTCAGTCTTAGGTGGCCTCATCTAATGCTCTATTGAAGAACACTGAGATTAAAAATTTTTTTTTCCTATCAAAGTTTAAAAATGATTGCTATTAAATGCCATCGTAAAATTTCATGCATACTTGCCCCGAACCTAAACCATGATACTAATAAAATGTAGGCTTCCGAAGAGCATTTCTAGAGACCAACTGGTCATGGAAATATGGTTACAGAAATAAGTTAGAGATCTTTATGGGAAGTGTCTTGGACTTGCAAGAAGCATTACAAGCCTATTGCTTTCTCCCAAGTAATTTATTTTTAAGTAGGTTAATTCCCTAAGTAATTTATGTATAAGTAAGCTATGACTGAAAATGCTAATCCTCTGTATTCCTTCTTAGATTACGTGTTTTTTACTGATTGGAGACTGGGTGCGATTGTTCAAGTCAGGAAAACGGATGGGGGAGATATGAGGGTCATTCGAAGTGGCATCACCAACATAATGCATGTGAAGTCATATGACATCAGCATCCAGACGGGTGAGTGAGCTTGTTGAGTTTGTTCTTTTCATATGGATGTATTATTTGATACATCCATAATGTATTCAAAAATTATTTGATTATTTTTGCTTTAAGTACTTACTAATAAGTTATATATCTTGATAGTTCTGTATTCCTGTCACTCTTCAAGTCTCTTCAACCCTGAAAGTGTTGTCAGGAAATACACATTTTAGCACTTTTCTGTTTTTAAATGGAATGCTGTATTTAGCAGATTGACTTCCAAGAAGATGCTTGCTATGTCTTAATACTGGGTATGAAAAATGTTCTTTCTTGTATGTTCCTTCACAAATCAAACCTGTGATCAAGTAATGGGCATGTGCGTAAGACTTCCTCCAGGCTTTGCATTTTCCATTTTCAGGGTCTAACTACTGCAGTCAACCCACCCATCCCAATGGCGATTGCAGCCACTTCTGCTTCCCAGTGCCAAATTTCCAGCGGATGTGTGGGTGCCCCTATGGAATGAGGCTGACTTCCAATCACTTGACCTGTGAGGGAGACCCAGCCCATGAACCACCCACTGAGCAGTGTGGCTCTTTTTCCTTCTCCTGCAACAATGGCCGATGTGTGCCCAGTTACTACCGCTGTGATGGAGTTGACGACTGCCACGATAACAGTGATGAGCATCTGTGTGGTGCATCTAGTAAGTAGCTGTTCTCAGGAGATATTTCCAGGGGTAAACAGAACAGAGAAAGGTGGGCTTAAAAAATAATAAAAAACTAGGTTATTTATATAGGAAAAATATCTTGTAGAATTTCAGATTCTTAACGTGTTCTCCAAAAGCTTTTAGGAAGCTAAGCAGTAATGCCATTCATATAATGAAAATAGTTTCTAGCATTGATTTAAATCATCTTCAGTGAATTTGTTTTGACATTAGCTATTTGGACCAATTCAGAGTCATTACATCTTGATAAGCTCTCAAAAAGTTGAGTCAGGATTAGGGATGTGATAGAGCATTTGCCTAGCGTGCATGAGGCCCTAGATTCCATCACCAGCTCCCGCCTCCCTCACAAGTTAAATCAAAATGGAAATAGCCTTTAGTATCTGAGAAAATACTATCACAACAGGTACTTGCCATCATAGTCTTTGAAAATCTCATGTTGTATTTCTTTTTCCCACCTTTTGGAGTAACATGAATTAAGGGTGAAATGACAGTCTTAACCTTTACCATCTTGTTTGGTGGTTGTCTAGTCTATGAAGTTTGAGGTCTAATAAATACTATTGCAGAAGACATAAGTATCCCTTTGAAGTTTTAAACAATCAAGATAGAGGACAATTGAAATCTCAGAAATCTCTATCAAGGTGAGACCAATAGTAATAGTAACCTGTCTTTTGAGGAAAAGAAGAGTGCCAGATTTGAAAAATAAAAGTGTACACTTGTACATTTTTTCTGGAATTTCTGAGAGTTTCATCCTTGTATGTATTATTTTCCTGCTTCTAAGAGCATCCATTGATGCGTGAATATTTTGTCTATTTTAAGGTTACTGTAGACTGAGTTTGAAATTCTGATCAGAGGAAGTGAAGCTTAGCAGTTAAAGGTGTACCTACTGATCACATCAACTAGAACTGGATCTTAGGCAGATTCCTAAGTCTCTGAGTTTCAGTTTCCTATATTTGTAAAATGCAGATAATTATATGTACTTAAAGAGGATGCACAGATCCTTATAGACGTACATATGTATATGTATATTAAGTGTACGTGTAGTACTTAGATGATTTCAATGATTAGATGGTATCATTCGATGCACATCTCTCCTTATTTTGTATAATGCTCCCACTGAAAAAAGGAGAGCTTTTGACCCACAAGGCAAGAACTCATGTAAAATGCTATAAAAGCAGATGTCTTCATGACCAGTTCACTGCTGTTGTAGATAATACCTGTTCACCTTCGGCATTCACCTGTGCTCACGGGGGAGAGTGCATCCCTGCCCACTGGCGCTGTGACAAGCACAATGACTGTGTGGACGGCAGTGATGAGCAAAACTGCCCCACCCGAGCACCTGCTACCTGTCCTGAGTCCTACTTTACCTGTGATAATAACCTGTGTATCCCGAGAGACTGGATCTGCGACACAGACAATGACTGTGGTGATGGATCTGATGAGAAGGACTGTCGTAAGTTGTGCACTGCTTTTTCTCGGTTGGTCAGCTGGTGAATGGGTTTGAATAGTCAGTAGGCCTTGCACTCTTTCTTCTAAGAGGCAAACAATTTTCATAGTTCTTTAGGCACTATTATTCTGTCTGTCCATCTTGGTATCAATGGGCTATAAGAATCAAGGCATGTACCTGCCCACAGGAAGCTTAGAGTCCTACAAGTCTTAAATTCTGTGGAAGAAAACAAGGGCTATCTCTCATGCCAAACATTCAGATAGGAACTAAAAAAACAGAGCTGGGCAATGGCACATGCCTATCCTCCCAGTTTCTCAGGAGGCTGAGGCAGGATGATCTCTTGAGTCCAGAAGTTGATAACAACCTGGACAACATAGGGAAACCCCACTGAAAAAGGAGTCCCTCAACTAAATATTTGGATATTTAAAGCAAATTGAAAAATTATATAAACACATTTGACAATTGATTTTTCTTTCTGTCTTTTCATTTGATGCAAAGCAAAAAGATGGAATAATAAAGATATACAGAAAATTTGAATTTCTGTTAATCTTATCCACGTGTTTTTCCTCTTTCCAGTTCTTATCATTTAAGTTATTGTTCATTTTCTTTGCAATGATAATTTAAGGTGAAGCAAAGATCTCCAGAGTAAATTCTAGTCCTGGTTGTGTGATTTAGGCAAGACATTTTCTTCTTGGAGTAGATGAGCTTTAAAGTCCCTTCTAGTTTTTGCATTCTATGGGTCTGTATTTTGTAAAACTTCAAGTTGCCTTGACAGCAAGGTAGGACCCTGGTTTTTTAATTGTTTGTTTAGACTTTATATTAAACCCAGTCATTGTGATCTGTCTACACACTGAGACTAACGTCATGTGGGTTGCGGTGCCTATTTTGCCTCCTTGGGCTTCACTGCTTAGCTCTGGTCAAGAGTCATGAACTTAACACCATTCGTGAGAAGTAATGGCAGTCCAAGCACCTGGTGCTTACTTGCTAAATGTGGTCCATTTTTTAAGGTGTAATCACATTTTCTGACTCTGCTCTGTAATCTTTTAATTTTTGATTCCAAAAATTATCTATTTTTAATGTTGTCTTGACTTTAACAATGGGGCTGATTTGAAAGAATTTCAAACCACATATAGCTGAGAAAACTTGTGTAGCTAGCTAGTATTTTTCAGTTTGGCTCTGGTACATGTTGAACAGTAAATAGATTTACTTGGCTTTGTTTTTGGGTGACATTAGAACCTTCAGAGGCATGCCGACCTAGTCAGTTTCGTTGCCCCAATCATCGGTGTATTGACCCATCTTTTGTCTGTGATGGGGACAAGGACTGTATTGATGGGTCTGACGAGGCCGACTGTGGTAAGTGGATTGCTTTATTTCTTTTCCTCAGTGTTTACAGAAATCTCAATGTTCACTCATTTTCTCTGTGAGCTAATTTCTCATGTTTTTCTCTTCCATTGCTAGTATTAAACTGTACTGCTTCTCAGTTCAAATGTGCTGACGGGAGTAAATGTATTGGCAGCAGATACCGTTGTGATGGTGTCTTTGACTGCAGTGACAACTCTGACGAGGCAGGCTGTCGTAAGTACCGCACACCCAGCGTGTTTCAGACAGGGGTCGTTGTTACTCATACTGATGCTGCTGCACATAGTTTCTGTTTCTGAACTGAAAAGCATTCTTAAAAGAATCAGTGTTGAGCATAGGATAAAATTGCCTAAGCCTTACCAAATAGTGATTCATCATTAGCAAATCAAGTGGTTGTACAAATGGGCACTTCAGATAGTTTCCCAGGTGGGTTCAACATTTCTTAGATATTTTTGTTTTCAGTTTTAATTTTTCCTTGGACATCCTAAATTAGTGGGTTTCAAACTTTCAAGGCTTTTCTTTATAAAAAGATATTTTACTGGTTTCTTTTAAATCTTAATTGGGAGGTCAAATGGTACAGAGCTGTATGTAGTATTGACTCAAACAAAATTCATCCTTTCAGCTGTTTGTTAAATAATTGCTAATGTTATATATAGTGTTTGTCCTTGGAGTGTGGTAAGGAGAGTTATAGGAGGCAAGAGTCACTTAAAGCAAGGCAGACAGTTATGAGGGCCTTTGAAATGGTAGATGAAATTCCAAGGTACTTTATAGAAAAGAAATTCCTTTTAGTCAGAGGATTCAATGAGAATGTTATGTAATATAAAACCTATAGTATTCACAGACTGGAGACATAAAATGACATGATTTTTTAAATTGCCAATTGATTGTGTTTAATGGATTTTAGGCAGAGAGTTGGTTATTTGTATGAATACATGGTGGTGGTGTTTTTTTAAAATATTTTTTTAGATGTTGATAGACCTTTATTTTATTCATTTATTCATATGCAGTTCTGAGGATTGAACCCAGTGCCTCACACATGCCAGGCAAGTGCTCTACCACTGAGCCACAACCCCAGCCCAACAGTGGTGTTTTGGATGATAGAGTAGATTTTTATTAATTTTCCTGAATTAGGAAGAAAGTGTATAAATCTATGGATAAAAAGGAAGTTAACTAAAATACTTACATACTTTATTCTTTGTTTGGCAACCCAAAATTCCTTAATCTCTATTTTTCCTGTTTTACATAGAAAACATGGAACTCTGTGATGATCTCTGAGGTACTGCTAATTCTATTGACTTGCTGTTGCCTCACAAAACTCCTGGGAGGAAGCTTGGGTTTAGCTTTACCAAATAGGGAAGCCATTCTTACTGTCTTCAAAGATTGATTGATAAATGTGGAAAGTTTGCAAAGAATTAAGCGTTTTCTTTTAATTTTACTTACTGTGTGCTGGTTTCATTGGATATAGAGTTCATTTGAAGGAAAATGAGAGCATTCAAACATATGACATTAAGCATATGAAGTTCAATGTAACCATAACTATTTAAACTCTATTGAAATGCCATGGTGATTTTTAAGATTTTTAAAATTTGTAAAATTTGCCCCCTTTAGATATGCATGACAGTAGATATGGTGTTTTTTTGATAGAGAGATAGTTAAATTATATTATTGAATCTGCAGCTAAATAAATATTATAAATGCAGGAAACAGAATGTTCTTTCGATTCAGGTACTTCTATTCAAGAATTGTGCATCCTGTACTTTGTTGTCAGATCCACTATCTGACACATGTAAATGTTTTGTGTACCACAGCATGGGAGAAGATCCTCTACCATTTCAGCCTTTAGTACTAACTTTGTCATAGCTATTATTCTACCCACTATTGATCCAAAACATCAGCCTCTGAATCTTGAATACTGAAGGGGTTATAAATTTTATTCACAAGCTTGTTTTCCACATGTGTTTCTCCTAGCAACCAGGCCTCCTGGTATGTGCCACTCAGATGAATTTCAGTGCCAAGGAGATGGTACCTGCATCCCAGACACCTGGGAGTGTGATGGGCATCCAGACTGCATCCAAGGATCTGACGAGCACCATGGCTGTGTCCCCAAGACCTGCTCTCCATCTCATTTCCTCTGTGACAATGGAAACTGCATCTACAAAGAGTGGATCTGCGATGGGGACAATGACTGCAGGGATATGAGTGATGAGAAGGACTGCCCTACTCAGGCCTTTCACTGTCCCAGTTGGCAGTGGCAGTGTCCCGGCTATAGCATCTGTGTGAATCTGAGTGCACTGTGTGATGACATCTTTGACTGCCCCAATGGGACCGATGAGTCCCCACTTTGCAGTAAGTTTCCTGACCACAGTTTACTGGCTGTAAATTCATTCTGAGCAGTACCTTGCCATTGTCACAGTCCCCATGTAGCTTTCAGGAAGGGATTTTAGTTCCTCTGTGACTTCAGCTCTGTGTAGGGATAATCATAATTGAATTTAAATAAATCATCACTGGATAATATTTCTCATTAAAACCTTTGTACTTGGCTATGTGTTTTTCCTTATTTTAATGTCATCATTTAGAAAAATGAGACTAAATGAGGCCATCAGATTGTCAAATTAAATTTGGTTCTGTTGGTAATGTGCTCATGAATTTTTCTAACTTCAGTATTTTCTAATTTCAATCAGAACTTGCCACAAAACAAATGAAGTCCGGGTATTTGTGTTTGCTGTGATTAAAATGCTGTGATTGGCATGTAATCCTAATTACTGTCCTTTCTTTCTTTCCTCTTTAATCAATGCTCACTCTCAGATGAACCACTGCCAGGTATGATTGTGAAGTATCTTAGGTTTTTGGGACGTCATATGTGTTGTGTTTGTGCTGAAAATGTCCTAATTACTGTGACTTACCCTGCTAGTGCATGTTCTGTGTCATGACTTATAAATAAGTTAGAGGGGATTTGTGTCCCTAGGCATGTGAGTTGTCTTTGGGTGGCTTCTGGTGTTGCCATTTTGGCCTTGAGAGTAAGGAATGACGGTGTATTAGTTGATCTGTGTCCTCTAATATTGTTACCTTTACCCTTCCATTTGTTCACTTTCATAGATGTTCTAGCATTTTCTCTTAAAATATTAAGTCCTGTGTTGCATTTCTATGTAGATAGAAGTTCACAGGCAGCATGTCTGAAGTTATGTTTCTCTGCATGCGTTATCAATGACAACCATATTTCCTGAAGATTCTCTGACTGTACTAAATGAAATTACACTGGTGGTGGAGAAAGGGGTCCAAGTCCAATGGATAGTAAATCCTCAGGCAAATCAGGGCAGACACTGAATAGCTTGTGGAGCTCATCTGAGTTAATATTGTCCTTAGCTGTGATCTGGGCATCACATTGAAGGTGGTGTGGGACTCCATGACAAATATTACATCAGAGAGTATCAAGGAAGCAAAGATTTCTGACTTTTTCCCTTTGCGATTTTCTTTCTTTATTCCAGACCAGGACAGCTGCTCACATTTCAATGGTGGTTGTACTCATGAGTGTATTCAAGGGCCGTTTGGGGCTAAATGCATCTGCCCATTGGGATACCAACTTGCCAATGATACTAAAACCTGTGAGGACATAAATGAATGTGACATTCCAGGCTTTTGTAGCCAGCACTGTTACAATATGAGAGGTTCTTTCCGATGCTCTTGTGATAATGACTACATGTTAGAAGAGGATGGGAGAACTTGCAAAGTAACAGGTAATTATTGAACTTATAAGTGAGCTAACTCCAACCTATTTAACTGTATATAAGTTTAAGATCTAGTGTTGTGCATAAACATTTGATTCAGAGTCAGACCAACTTGAATCCTGGGAAGGTTACATAATGTCTTTTAACCTCAAAATCTTAATGTATTTTGGAAAATAGAGGTTAAAACATTTATAGGTAGAAGATCATATTTTTTATTATTTAAACATTGTTTAAAACATTTTATTTATAAAAAATATATATTTTAAAACATATTTAAACATACTTTTAAAAATTTGTTCTTTATATATATATATGTATCATATAACAGTAGAGTATATTTGGACATGTTATACATGGAGTATAACTTATTCTAATTAAGAGCCCATTCTTGTAGTTGTACATGATGTGGAGTTTCACTGGTTGTGTATTCATATACAAACATAGGAAAGTTATATCCCATTCATATTACTCTTTCCTCCCATCACCCCTCCCTGCCCTTTATTTCTCTTTGTTGAGTCCACTGGTATTTAAACATCTTTACATAAAACTTAGTAAATTCAACAGTACAAATTCAGTTTCTATTGTATTAGAGTGGCTATACTGTATGTTAGAGTATTGATTTAGCTGCTTTCAAAGACACCAAATAAAAGATGATGAAACAAAATTCAAGTTTTTTTTTTTTTTTTAATGTTAGTAGGAGTCTGGTAGGAAGTTCAGGGAATAGAGCTGGCCTGTTATCTTCATCATGTGACTTTCATCCAGGATTTATTTTTAATTTTTGGTACTGGGGATTTAACACAGAGTACTTTACTGCTGAATTATATCTTCAGCCCTTTTGAATTTTTATTCTAAGCTGCTGAGGCTGCTTTGAACTTGTGATCCTCCTGCCTCAGCCTCCTGAGTCGCTGGGATTATAGGTGTACACCACCACACCTGGCATGGATTCCATTTAGGATCCAATGCTTTTGCTCCAATCTTTGCCTTCTCTCAGAGAGTAGGAAAAGGAAAAGGAAAGTGGAGAGCAACCAGCTTCCTTTAAGGCTGTGACCTGGAACTGGCCATTATTCTACTCATATCCTGTTGACTAGAACTTAGTCTTGTGGTCACTTCAAGTTTCAGTGGAGGCAGAGGCTCAGTCTAGCTGGGTGGCCACGTGCCAAGTTAAAACTTGTCATGTCTTATTACTAAAGAGAAAAATTGGGGAGGGGTTAATGGGAAACAACTAGAACTTTCTGCCGCAGCAAAATGCCTCAGGTCAAACAAAAATGTTTAAGAGGTGATACCTTCTGTGAAAAACCGACAGCCTAGTAAGGCAGAGAAGCAAAGTACAAACATAAATACAGTGCAAAGAAGACTAAGGAAAGCTCACTCCAGATTGGTATTTAGATACTTATTGAAATATAAGTCAAGGAGGAAAGATGTTTTAGAGTCTAAAACATTTATGAAAATTGACTATTAAGGTTAAGAATGAAATTATTGAAATAATTCTTCTGGGGCTTTTCTCCTCTGATCACTATAGTTTAGAATCACATTTTCCTCCTGTTATCAAAATTATTATGTTAAATGTTTGAGACCCTTTAATTATGTTTTCTCCCAGAATCATTGATATTTTTGCCTTTTCCCTTCTCTTGGACAGCATCTGAAAGTCTGCTGTTGTTGGTGGCAAGTCAGAACAAAATTATTGCTGACAACATCACCTCTCAGGTCCACAATATCTATGCATTGGTCCAGGATGGTTCTCACATTGTAGCTCTTGATTTTGATTCAATCAGTGGTCGTATCTTTTGGTCTGACTCAAGTCAGGGCAAAACCTGGAGTGCATTTCAAAATGGAACAGACAAGAGAGTAGTAAGTACATTTGTGGTGACCTTCTGCCTGACTATTCCCCTTGTCTTGATTCTATTTGCTGTTGTTCACCAGTGAGAGGAGGCCATACCTCCCCCATCCTGGGCTGTTCTCACAGTTCCTCTGAAGCACATCACACTCAGAGGCCAGAATGTTCCTAGCCCCTACTCTGGGTATTTTAGTAAGAGCATGGTTTCTGAGGACCTCGCCATGATTCTGAATTCTGGGTCCAGCAATACAAAGACTTCACCATGTCTCTGGGGTCCCTTTTGCAGTCTTTTGTGGAAGAGAGGAGAGGAAAGGACAGGAGAGTCAAAAGATTGCTTTTCCTGGCTTTACTTTAGTTCTATTTCTTAATCCATCTCCTGCAGTTTCAGTTTTTGACATTTGATTGTTGTTTCCTCTGCCCCTTAGAATTTTATTTTGTAAATGTTGGCACTTAATTAATAAAGATATTCCTCTTAGCCTATGAACATTATAAAGTTTTTGTAACTTTTTTTCATTGTAGATGGACACAATGCCTTTATTTTATTTATTTTATTTTTATGTGGTGCTTAGGATTGAACCTAGGCCTCACATGTGTGAGTGCTCCACCCCTGAGCCACAATCCCAGCCCCGAACATTATGAATATAATAAAGTTGCCAATTTAGCAGATGGGTAGAGTTCTTGTGTAAACAACAAAACATTTTGAAATTAAAATGAAAATACCGGGCTGGGGATATAGCTCAGTTGGTAGAGTGTTTGTCTCATAAGCACAAGGCCTTGGGTTCAATCCCCAGCACTGCAGGGGGTGGAGGGAGAAACTACCCACTAATTCAACAATAGAATTATCTTAGAATATTCAGAATTATGAAATCATGTATAGTTTTACAATATTGATTTCTTGGTTAGTTGCGTGGGAAAACAAATTTTTCTAAGCCCGTCAAGCTGTCATAGCACAAGTTAGGTGCCTTATTCTAGATTTTCATGTCTGTGTTTGTGTTCATTCTTTTTAATGGTCACTTTTACTCTTTTGTCTTTAGGTGCATGACAGTGGTGTCAGCATGACTGAGACTGTTGCGGTGGATTGGATAGGTCGGAATCTGTACTGGACAGACTACGCTCTGGAAACCATTGAAGTCTCTAAAATTGATGGGAGTCACAGGACAGTACTGATCAGCAAAAATGTAACAAATCCAAGGGGACTAGCATTAGACCCCAGAATGAAGTAAGACTTAAAAAAAACCCTATTGTCTTGACAAGGGTATAATGATAGTAAAACAATAACAACATAATGTAGCTGATATGCATATCATGAAATTAAGTTCTCCTTGCTTTAGCACGGTAGGCATCAACTGGTTGTTACCAGCCCTCCTTCATCTGAATTGTCATCCTCTTAGAGTACATAGAAACAGTTTGTTGTTCACTTTAAGATGGCATTGACTTAAGCTTGACAGTGCAGTGACTGAAATGATTGTTGGGTAAATATATAATTAAATTCCTAACAAATACATGCTGTAATATTCCATAGATGGGCCACTTAGCTGTGACTTTGATACCTTATGGTCACACAAGAAGAAAGCCAAATTTTTCTGCTTTAGTTTCATGTTATTTACTAGAACAACCTTTGAAGTTACATAAGGAAGAAAAATTTTGCCTGCTGGACATGAAAGGAAGAAAGAAATTTTTGAGGCTTCTTTCCTTGAATTTACTTAGATTCTATAGATTCCCATCTGCAGGATGGAGAAGTAGGCAATCCGTGTTCGATGTGATGCTGCCTTCCTATATATTATAAAGTATTACACACCAGCAAAATTTATGATGCATCTCTGAAGAGGAATAAATTGCTTCTCTTATCTAAAACATGACAGGGTAGACAAATAAGGACAGATGGATTTTTCTAGATCAACTATTTATGGATTGTACACAAACATGATTTGGCATTGAGACATTTCAGTGTCATGATGTACGGCATGGTTTATGAACATTATAAAAACACCCAGATGGTTTGTGATTGCATTATGATTACAGTTTTACTTTGTGACACTCAGAGGAAATAATAAACTCTGTGTATGCATTCTCAACTAGACATGATTTATTTTAAGCAAAGTATGAACAGGATGCTGTGTAATTTTCAGTGAGTTATTTTTCATGTTGAAATATGTGCCCTCTAATAGGTAACTAGTTTCTTTTCACAGTGACCATCTAATGTTCTGGTCCGACTGGGGCCATCACCCTCGCATTGAGCGAGCCAGCATGGATGGCACCTTGCGCACGGTCATTGTCCAGGACAAGATCTACTGGCCCTGTGGCTTAACTATTGACTACCCCAACAGACTGCTCTACTTCATGGATGCCTATCTTGATTACATAGACTTTTGTGATTATAATGGACAGCATCGGAGGCAGGTGGTAGCTAGTGATTTGGTAAGTTGGTAGTGTGGAAAACCAAATTAAAACTACAATAGTGGCTAGGTAGGAAACGGTATCGAAAAAACTAAATTTTGAGTTATGGGCATTACCAGGTCAGTGCAGGGAATATCAACAGTAAGGGGCAATCCATCCTCTATTTCTCTTTTTTTTTTTTTTTTTTTTTTGTGCAGTGCTGGGGATTGAACCCAAGGCCTTGTGCTTGCAAGGCAAGCACTCTACCAACTGAGCTATATCCCCAGTCCCCATCCTCTATTACTAACAGAAAAAAAATTTTTTTATGGCAGTTCATTGTCAGATTATGCCATGTCCAGGGAGGATTAATAGCGCATGTGATTTAGTTGACCTGTAGATGCTGATCTGTTGCTTCTGTAGTTTAAAAATTGTTTAACCAAAGTCAATACCTAAGCTAGATTTACATTTCTCAATGAAATTATAATCTATTATTTATTTATTTTTTTCCAGTAAATTGTGTTGAATTAATTTTCACAATTTAAATGAGGAAATTCAGAAAGGGAGTATTTTACCAAGGAGCTAATATTGAGTTTCATGTAAGATTCCCATCATTTCAAGTTTCTGTGACTTGAAGAAGCCCTGGGAAAGCCCCCCTATTACGACAGGTTGATGTGAATCAGTGAGTGGCAGAAGGAACTTTGGACAGGGAGTGGTGAGAGTAGGGTGGGGGGCTGAAAACTACCAGCTGGTCACTAGTTGACCAACTCTAACTAGCTGGTGATCCAAACAGGGCCCTTACGTTCTGTGCTTCAGTTTTGTTTTCATTTTTAGAATGGATGCCCAATGTCATTGTCAGAGTAGATGCATGTATCTGAAAGTAGTTCAAGTGGTATAGTAGGATTTGGGACAAGTGATGTATTTTTTGCCCATCTCTTGTGCCATTACTTTCCTGTGTTTTTTTTTTTTTTTTTTTTTTTTTTTTTGGAACCAGGGATTGAACTCAGGGACACTCGGCCACTGAGCCCAGCCCTATTTTGTATTTTATTTAGAGACAGGGTCTCACTGAGTTGCTAAAGGCCTCGCTAAGTTGCTGAGGCTGACTTTGAACTTGCGATCCTCCTGACTCAGCCTCCCAAGTTGCTTGGATTACAGGCGTGTGCCACCATGCCCAGCTACTTTCCTGTGTCTTTATTGAACACTTAAATGTAAGGGAAACTGTCTTCTTGAGCAGACAACCTCTGCTACTTAGTCCACTTTGGCCTTGGTTGCTGGGTGGGGTCTCATGGTCTGTTCTGCTTCTCAGGTGCTGCGGCATCCCTATGCCCTGACCCTCTTTGAAGAATCCGTGTACTGGACTGACCGTGCTACTCATAACGTCCTTCAGGCCAACAAGTGGCATGGGGGGAACCAGTCAGTTGTAATGTATAATATCTACCGGCCCCTGGGGATCATTGCTGTTCATCCTGCGAAGCAACCAGATTGTAAGTGGCAGCACAGAAACTTCCAGGCTGGGAGTAGCATGGCAGCCACTGCTTCTGGGAATGCTGACTGTTGCAGACCCATGAGTTTGGGCAATACATTTTCCTTTTCTTTTCATGCTTTCCCTACTTCTTATATTGCTTTTATTTACCCTGGGAAACTCAAACCTTGACAGGAACCACCACACATCTGGATTGTGTCATTTTCTTCAGCAGCTGGCTATCGCCTCTGGCCTTTCTCTGAGACTCAGTGTCCTCATTGGACAATTAAGCAGAGACCAGACAGCACCTCAGTCCTCTTATCTCCAGTACTCAGTGTTGGAAAGCAGCTTATTATGAGTACTCGCTTAGTCTGGCCCCATTGCCTCCCGGATGCTCTGCTGCCCCTACCCCAAGCCACTCTCAAGCGTGTGGTGATGGCTGGGTGATTTAAACATTTGGCCTTGGCTGGGTTCTTTTTGGAGGGAAGGGGGAATAAGTCAATCTTCACATACTGTGTCCTCAAAGCCCTGCTGTGGTTTCTCGTTGCACTTCAGAATCCAGCCCCTCCTTCTCGCCTGGCCGTGTCCCCTACTTCCTCTTGCCACTCTGGACTGCCGTGTGTCCAGAAGCACACCAGGCCAGTTCCTGCTTCTGAACTTCTGCACTGGCTCTTTACTCTGCCCAGAACCTCTGTCTTCCAGGTCTCTGCAAGGGTTGCTTCTTCATGTCATTTAGGATTCTGCTCAAATGTCACTTTTTCAGAGCGGCCTTCCTTGATCACTTTATGTAAAATAGCCACTCCTCTTATAATTCTTATGCTCTTTACCCTCACATTCTAACCCTGCACCTCAAGCAATTTATGGATTTACTTCTGTTTCTTTTTGCTAGAATATATACTCCATGTTTACAGTGGTCCTGGTGCTTAGAGCAGTGTTGGGTAGATAGTGAATGCTTAGCATTCTTTGGGGGCAAGAATGGATTAGATTAATAATCTAATTCTAACATGAACAGATAGCATCTAGGAAATAGCTTGTGAACTTGGGATGCATACAGGGTCCTCTTTTCAAGGAGCAGGGACAGACAAAACATGTCATCAGTAGAAAAATAAAAGATTATTATCTAACCCAAATTTGGATGGTCCTGAGTAAATGTCAAGGTCACATAGTAAATGGAGCTGTTCATAGTTTGTGCCAGACCTTGGAAGCTCCAAGCCCACTTGGTTTCATTTGCTGCAGAAGGATCTCCTGCAGGTCCGGCAAGGACACATGTTGTTTAGCATCATATTTCTATTACCAAGTTCAGACGACTTAGTGGCTGTTGGTTCATAATCCTGTTATAGACTGGATCCATCTGTGACCTCCTCCCTCTTGTACCTCTTTGGAATTTTATGTTGAAAACAAGGTGTTAGGGAAGGGCAAGGTCCTTTAGAGAAAACAAAACAAGGCAAGACAGCAGAGGTCTCTTAAAGTACTCATATTTCTGCAAATGGGGAGCCTCTGGGAGCACAGTGACAGCATGACCCTGTGCACTCAGATGCGGGAGCCACTCCATTCTCCAATGCCTTCTTCTCTTTCTCCTACAGCCGCAAATCCATGTGCCTCTGCCCCCTGCAGCCACCTGTGCCTGCTTTCCTCACAGGGGCCTAAGTTTTACTCCTGTGCTTGTCCTTCGGGGTGGAATCTCTCCCAGGATTCTGTGAATTGCCGGAGAGGTACAGTATGCCCTTTATTAGGCTGTGAAGATGAAGCTGGTCACAGTTTGTACTAGACCTTGGAAGTGCCAAGCCCACTTGGGACTGAGCATGTGCTGTGTTCCCTTTGATGCAGCAGGTGTCTGTGGCGTGTGTGCTGTGTGGGGGGATTTCATGGAGCACCTCAGTTGCAATACAGTTTCTGTATGTGAAGTTAATGTTATGTATGCATGGAACTGAACAATTTTTAACCTCATATTTTCTCTCACTTGGCTATAGTTAGACCTTCTCCAACAAAGTATGGTAACTGGAAGTTCCAGTTCTGCACTTAGGAAGGAAAAGTTCTTGACATTTGTACACAGCTTCATTTTTCAGGTCTATCATCTCAAATTTTATTTTATAAGCAATAGTCCATGATGAGTGTTGTGGTCTGGGTCTTCTGACCTCAATTTCAGTACCTTCAGTACTTTCTAATTCTTCAAAAATGGCAGCTATCTATTTGTAAAATATCATAAGTGACTATTGGAGTGATTTAATCTTCATTTCATTCTAGTGTTATTTTACTGGGTTGATTGGAGAGTATGTGGAGGGTTATTTAAGTACTTTAGGGAATACAAAAGAAAAGAAAAGATATTTCTTCAGGAGTGTATACCTTATATATAATAAACTTTTAAAAGATCATTCTCCATTGCTTAAAAATCTGAAAAGTTACTCTAAACTTGTTTCTTTTCATTTCTTGGTGAAGAGGAATAAATGTGTTTTGATATTGATAAAAATTGCTAAGACAAATGTAAATGAAATGGTTAATGATAACATATACCTAAATGAAGAGATAACAGAATCAGTCTAGAAGAAAATTCAGATTTCAAATGGAAAATATATATTGTGTCCAGGAAATTTATCATGTTCATAGACTATGCAGGTGTGGGCTTACTGAAAATCAAATTCCATCAGTATGTGATATTATTGTACAATGATACTTTCATGATGAAAGATTTTTAATTATTGGTAATGATTACAAAAGGGACTGGCATTTACCATTTTTCTTCAGAGACTTATGCTCCTAATCCCTGTTGACATTGTTTAATTTAGTGTGTCCTCAGAATCTTTCAGGAGAAGATTAATCTGGGCTATAGACATTTTGGATACAAAGCATTCTTTCACCACAAAGGTTTTGAACTATGCATTGGGGATTGGTGTAATCAATATTACAATCTGATGATGATTGATAAATGTTAATTCTAAATAGCACCTCTTGTTTCACAAATGGTTCCACTTGTGGTATTCCCATGGGTGGACTTTGCTGAGGTGGAACTTTCTCAGTATTTCCCGGTTGGTTTCTGAGTACTAGTTGGGGAACTTGAATGTCAACATATGCTAAGTAAGATGTTTAGAAGATTTAACATATGTAGGTGAAAACATTTTACTTGATTGAATTATTCTGTAGTCTTCGGTGTTTACTAACTGTCTGGAATAGCTTTGGAAGTGCTTGAGTGGTACTCTTACATGAAAACATGGATATTGTCTAATATTGCCTTGTAAAAACATGCATTAAAAACGTCTGGAAGAAAGCATATATTGGCACCAATAGTGGTGACAGTTAGATGGGGGATTATGGGAGATTTCTATTTTTTTTAAATTTTGTATTAAATTTTAAAATGAGGGGCTTCAGAAATTTTTTATTTTTATTCTTTTTATTTAGAAAATATGTTCCCCACAATACCCAAACTAAATAAAATATAACTCAATCCAAAGCCCCTTAATCCTCAAATCCACTCAGTCTGAGGGGCATGGGGAACTTGCTTCAGTATTCTGTGCATAAGAAGAAAACATTCCTACGTACTCCAGGAGAGGCTGCAGGGACCATCAGTTTGTGACTAAAGGAGGACTTTCATTTGGGGATCCCAGATGTCACTATTGAATGTCAACATTAACTTCCATTCCATTCCAGGACTGTGGTCCCTTCACTTCTTTGCTCTGCCATCACTAACCTTAATGGAGTCATGACATAAAGAATAGACAGGAGGAGATGATCTTTAATTGCAGATGACTGAGACCTCTGACTGAGCACAGCTTAGCTCTCACCTCTCCTGAGCCCCCTTCTGTCCATCCTTCTGTGCCTGCTCCTTCCATATCACAGGGAGCTGTAAGGGCCCATGTGCCTCGTCTTAAACTCTAGGTGCTAAGTTCCTTGGGGGTCAAGCCTCTGGCTGATTTTGTGCATGTATGCTCATTGCTGATGGTACTTTGTGGCTTATGGTGGCTCTCAGTAAATGTTGAGTGAATGACAAGCTTCCCAATATTCTTTTTTTGCTCCTTCCCCAGGCCTTACACCCATTTGCTTCTTAGATAGGTATGTAGTGTCACTTCTTTCTTCTTCCCCATCCAGCACTTTTCATGCGCCCCCTCCCATCCATCCCATCTGTGCCTTACCGGTGGTTTCATTTTAGGTGCTCCTCTAGCATCATCCCTCACTTTGGCTCGTACTTTCGGCCAGTGCAGTGTTAACTGATATCCCAGTGGTTTGTTGTTCATAAATGTTCAATGGTGGTAAACCTCAGGAGCGATCACATAGAGAACCTGGGAAGATCCCCAGGAAGAAGTAATGAATGAGGAAGAACCAGAACTGGATGGGGCTACAGGAAAGACTCAGGAAGGAGCATGTTTGATGGATGAGAAATGCAGTCAAGCCTAGGCCTTGAATCAGGTTTTGGTTGAGGAGTACTCCAATTAAACAAGAGGAAGAGCATGCATCAAAAAAAGCAGGATCAGGTTTTGAATGAGTGAAGTTTTAAATTTACCTATCACATTGAGAAATAGTTTTTTTTTTAACTGAACAAATGAGCATTTATAACATGTAACTGATTTATTAAATAGTATCATAATATCAAGGTATGTCTGAAACTTGTAACCTTCATTTATCATTATTGCAGTTAAACTAAATGGAATGAGTGGTCATTTGATATTCAATATTTAGTACCCGGTCTATGCTTTTTGCAGCGTAGTGATAGAAAAGATAGGATTTGGAGCCCAGGAGACCTGGTGTGTGACCTTGACTAAATTGCTTAACTTTTTTTCTCTTCATTTGTAAGCTGAGGAAGATAACAAACAGGATTATGAGGCTTCAGGGAGATAAATTAAGTGAAATAATATTTATCCGATGCATGTCATGTGGCACATATAATACGCCCCCCTCAATAAATGGGGGGGGGGATTATGGCAATTGCAATTGTTCAGAAATGATGACTGATGTGGAATGTGTAGCAGTTGGGACAAGGGTTTGAAAGTTAATGGTCCATCTTTTATTACATTGTTCCCTGAAGCAGTGACATAGTTCCTGCAACTCTCATTTGCCCTAGTTGAACACAAGTTTGCGAACTTGCTGTGAATAAGATGTTGTTGTACTTTATAAAAGTGAAGCATTAACAGTTGCATGATTTACATCAAAATCAAATTTAAATTTGTACTAGGTTAGTAAATGAAGAGTTATTTCCCAGTAATAAAAATGGTAAGAACAAGGAAAAGTTTAATGAACTGCCAAAATAAATAAAGAAAAAGTGTCAAGAAAATCCTGCTGAACATGTAAAGCTTACTGAATGATCAAAGTAACAAAAACATCATTTTTAACTCTTGAGATTTATGCAGTGATTAATCATTTTATACTGTATCTTCATATGTGAAACGTCTTGTGTTTGTATCAACACAAAACTTTTGAATACAAGTTTTCCTTTTCTGAGGGAGGAATTCTTGAATTTTATTAATATAGATTGTTTGATGATGGGCAATGGCCAGGATAAAGATTAAATTATTTTTGAAAAATAAATTTTTACTATCTGTGTTCAAGAGCCTAAGTGACTAATAATTTAACTAAAATATTATGGAGATATTTGCATTTTTGAGAACTTTCAAAGGCACCATTTACATATTCATTCACACATTTATTCAGTTATGTGGTTGTTTCTTACCATAGATATTTACTGCAGATATTTATTGGGCAACTATTGTATGCCAGGCTCTGGGTACACAAAAGTGAAAAAATCAAATACAATCACTGCTCTTTGGCAGTGAGATTCTAGTGAGGAAGGCAGATACTAGTCCACACTGATGAGATTATAAATTTGATTTTTTTATTAGAGTAATGGGTACTAAGTGACATTTTGTAGTATTTTATTTTCTGAATATGCTTAAAGCTGGTAAATCAACATTTACCAAGAATAGCCTAAATGTTCACTTGCACATTATTTCTTTTCCTTTTTCAAAATCCAATTCCCCTTTTCCTGAGTTTCTGGAACTAGGTGAGGCTTGTCTGTGTGTAGAAAGGGAAGAGCTTTCTAACTGTGATGTTATCCAACACTGATGGCTCATCAGTGTAAGTGAGGAATTAATGAAGAATAAGGTGAAGGTCTGGGAATCGTGCAATATAATTTTGACTGATATTCTGTTATTTTCACAGTTGATCAACCTTTCTTAATTACTGTAAGAGACCATATAATTTTTGGAATTTCCCTTAATCCTGAGGTGAAGAGCAATGATGCTATGGTTCCTATAGCAGGCATACAGAATGGTTTTGATGTTGAATTTGATGACTCAGAACAATTCATCTATTGGGTTGAGAATCCAGTAAGTTTTGAATAACATTCCAAGTGTGTAACTTCATTGATGCCTTCCTACAGGCTGACTTCTGTTGGGTGGATAAAAAGGAAATGGTCCAGAAATTAATTTGTCATTAAGTTTTTTGATTTAGGGAGAGAAGCAAATGTGAACTTGATTTGGAGTAAAGATTAAAAAAAAAAAAAACAACATTCTCTAGCTTTAAAGTACTAAACAACATAAGCTTTTGGGTATTATTTATTGATTCAGCAAACATTTATTACGTGTCTACAACCTGTCTGACACTGAACGACCTAACTGTAGATCATCTGCCAGGAAGCCATAGTCACAAAGCTTGCCCTAGAGGACTTTGAAGTTGTAGATTTGATTAATGTAAAAATGATTACAACTCAAGACAAAAGTAGCAGTTTCCTAAGGGAATTAAAAGTAAAGCACTTGATGGGGCTTCCAGGGCCTTCCATCAGGATCTTTGCCCCAGGGTAGGAATGCCCACTCCATTTCCCTTCTGGTTGGTTCCCTTTGTTCATGGAAGCAACCTGCAAAAATGGGAAAAGGACTAGGAGAATAGAAGGGAGGAAGAGAGGAAAGATTGTTGCGTTTGATGTTTATCCCTGTGTCAAATATGCTCCTGGCTTCTGATCCACATCTGTGACTTATTTTATGACTCTTGTTTCCATGATCATTAGGATATATCTCTATAGCCCATATCAGGGGTAACCTGAATGGTGGGCCTGTGCATTCCTGTGACACACTTAACAATTGGATTTTCAAAGGTTGCTGGCATTAGCATTACCCACAGTGAGCCCTGACACCCTCTCCCATCCCCCGCCCCCGCCCCTGGTGTGAAGAAAGTTAAAGGAGACCCAGCAGCCAGCCTGGGTACTGTAGGGGAGGGCCCCTGTGTGGGGCTGTGGCCCTCCCTCTATTCAGCTCACCTCCCTGTCTTTCTTCCCAGGGTGAAATTCACAGAGTGAAGACAGATGGCACCAACAGGACGGTGTTCGCTCCTCTGTCCCTGCTGGGGTACTCTATGAGCCTGGCCTTGGATTGGGTATCTAGAAACATTTATTACACAACTCCTGGAAGTCAGTCCATTGAGGTAATGATTCCATAAGAATATTCACACAAATACAGGTTTTGGATTCATGTCAAATTGATTCTCAGAAATGGTCTCATATGAATTTTGAAATTATTTTAAAATGAGAAGCAAATGGGGAGAAATATAATTCCTAACTTTCAAACTACCTGAAGCCAAGGAGGAAAACTACCTTAAAAATTAAGTTTTTGGATATTTCTACTGTTCTGTTTTTGTTTCCTCCTAACTATTGATACTAACACGTTCCTCTGAAAGGATATTAGGTAATTTGTAAAATAATATGTAAGAAGATAAAAGAAAATTGTGTAAGAAATTCAGCAAAAAGGGAAGATTAGGGTAGGAAGGAAAATTTCACTTTTTTTTTTTTTTGTCATCTAATCTTCAATGCTATTTGAGTTCTCAACCAAATTTATAAGTTACCTCTATTCTTAGATGGGAATCTCTTTATGGCTTCAACACAGTTTTCCTAACTGTGAAACAGAAAAGTGGAAACTTGATTCTAATTCCTTTGATATTCTCCTCTTTGAGATAAGTGTTCTTTTTACTCCAACTCCCAGAAGAAATTCTAGATGGGTTGCAAGTTTGAAATCACATGAAGTAGATCCAAGGTAACTTGATTGGTATGAAGTTTCTCCACTCTGGGACAAGGACACACACATATAGGATTATTAATTCATGATAATTTTGAAAGTGAAGCTTCCTAAGGCAGAAGGAGGGTTTTCTGAGAGGGACAGTTAGCAGGGCCCTGAAGAGTGACAGTCCTCTGCCCTGGGTGGGCACCAGCTGGAAAGGGGGCTTCTCTTCAGAGCATTTGGAAAGATAGATGATAGAGATGAGGAGGGTGCATAGCAGTCTGGTGACAAATTAGAATAGATTGAACAGGTGAGGCTCCCGCTGGGACAGTGCTTCCAAGTTCACAAAGTCTTTCCCAAACATCATCTCATTTATTCCTCATCACATTCCCAAAGGCTGGCAGACTTCATATCCCTTCACAAGAGGGAAATCTGCAGTATGCACAAGTGTTAACCCATGGAGTATTCCAAACCAGGCAGAGTCATCAGGCGTTTACACGAAGTGACCCTGGGGGCTCATCTGGTTCAAGCCTTTTGTTTTTTACACAAAAAACCTGAGGTTCACAAAAGTGAAGAAGTTGCCTTAGGTGGTCAGCTTCCTGATGCGGGAGAGGGGGTGCTGTCTGTCTTTGCATTCTTATAAGCCACAGATCCAGAAATCCGGACCTTCCTCATGCCCTTTGACAGTGGTAGAAAGTGTTTTCACAATTGAAACTAAAAATATCATTCTCTCATTTAAAAGCATGTGAAATGGACTGCCTAAGACCCTTAATACAAACTCATATCTCCCTGGAGGCATTCAGTGCAAAACTGTCTTAATCCAAATGACAGTTATTGTGCTCTTATTCTGTCTCTTGGTCCTCTACTTGGTAAATGGGATACTTGTCTTTTAACCTGGAAGTTTTTTAAAAGCAGAGAACAGGTCTTCTCTATCAGTTAGGTACAATGAAAATGTTGCCCCCTGGAGACTAACTGAGTGTGTGTTGTGTGTGTCTTGGTAAGGCCACTTCAGCCACATAAACCTAATTGTAACTGTTTGTAATTGTGCCCCAGTGCCGTGTGGCCTGGGAAAAGATGATCTGGTTTGGAGTCCTAGACCTCGCTATGAGTTTGTCCCGCCTGCTCATTTTATTCTCTCATTCAGCAAGCATGGCAAATGTTTCTATGGATCATTCCCATGGTTGGTCCTGAATATTCAAAAATGGATAAAATATTTTTGTTTCCTTTTAGGTAGCTAACACATTTGAGAGATAGGCATATAAACAAATAACTTTGCTTCAGTGCGATAACAGCAGTAAATATAAAGTGCTAGGTTGCAGGTCAGAGGTAGAAGTGAGGGAAAGAGAAGTCAGCTTTCTATTAGTGGTGACTTGTGAGATGAGCCTTGAAGGATGACCAGTACTTATTTCTTCCAAATGAAGAAGTAGGGAAGAGGCATCCCAGTCAGAGATAAGCATTATTATTACTATTTTTTTTTGGCAGTGTTAGGGTTTGAACCCAGGGCTTTGTGCTTGCGAGGCAGGCACTTTACCAACTGAGCTATATCCCCAGCCCAGAGATAAACATTTGAATAAAACCCCTGAAATACTAAAATGCTGTTTCTGACTGGGGACAGCACCGTATTTCCTCAATTTTTGAGCTCTTTTGCCTTAGACAAATTGCTTCTCTGTGCCTCCATTTTCTTATCTATGAAATGGGGTAATAACTCCGTAAGTAAAAGTCCATTATAATATTAAAGTATTTTGTGAATACAGATCACTGTTGCCCTCAAATTATCAATGTATTTAGAAAATCCAAAAGAGATATAAGAATAATGATGAGGGCAAATGGCCCTTTTAATGCTTTCATTGTATTTTTTCTTAGGTGATATAAATTTAAACAATTCTTCCAGGTGAATGTTAGATTAATTAAGAAAATGGGACCAGTGTTCACTTATTATTTGTACGTTACTCCAGCATTGGGTAATTGCTATTTAATTCCAGCTTGACAATAAAAATGTGGAAGAAATTGTTCTCCACTAGGGGTAGCTGTATGCCTGTGCACTGAAGATTGAAGCCCACAGAATGGCTGTAAGAGATGCATCTGGAAAACAGGGAGAGGAGCTTAATTTTGAACCAAAGAGATCCGTAGGCTTAGGAAAAGGAGAGAGAGGCAGACAGGAAAGAGGAAAATGATCTTAGTCCAAACAGGAGCAAAAGACACCAGATAGGAGAGAGAGAGAAACTGAGAATCAGGGAGAGAGAAGTGTGTGTGTGGTGCGTGTGGAGTGGGTGTGGAGGGAGGGAGAGAAGCAGACATATAAATAATCTTTGTACTGAAAGGCAATTTTGTAGAAAACCCTGATGCAAGTCAACAGGCATTTTCTAATTCCTTACTAGATGTCTCTCAAACGGTCTCAGAAGCATGTTAAAATAGCCACATTTCCATAAGAAACGTGCTGCTAGTCTGAAATCCATGTTTATAGCGTGTCTTGTTAACACTGTGATTACAACAATAATAACTAAAAATGGTGGCATTGGGAAAGACACCGAGCCTCCCTAGGCCCCTTTTTAACAAATGTTTTTATTAGTGCATTATAATTATACATAATAGTGGGGTTCATTTTGACATACTCATACATGCGTGGAGTATAATTTGTTCCATTTCAGTCCCCAGTACTTCCTCTTTCCTTCCCCTCCTCCCTCTCTCTCTACTCTCCTTCCTCTACTCTATTTTTCTGTTATTTTTTGATTTCTATTTATTTATTGATTTTTAATTGGTGCTTTATAGATATTCATAAAGGTGGAATTAATTTTGATCTGTTCATACATGCACATAGCATAATTGGTCAATTGCATTTTGCAGTTCTTTCTCATCATTCATAATGTGAGCATAATAGCATCTCCCCACAAAATTATCTGTGAGGATGGGAATATGATAATGAATAGTTTAATGCCTAGTACATAGTAAGTGACCCATAAATGGACCAATAAAAATAGGAGACCTGTATTAAACACAGTCATGCCATGTGCTGGTGTAAATGCTTTCCCTGTGTTGTCTTTCAGTCCTGTGAGCTCTAGCCAGAAGGGGCTGCTAAAATCCACATTTTATTGGTGAAGAAACTATACAGAGAGGTGAATTTCTTGCCTTAGATCATTTGGTCAGGACCCGGCAAGGCAAAGATTTGAACTCATATGTTTTAACTCAGGCTATTGACTTGAAAACAGAATTCACTGAACTCTGAGTGAATTTGGATTGCTTTGATGAGCTGTTTTCAGTGATGGGCCACTGAGTGCCTTGGCCCCGTCACTGGGGCACAGGAAGCTGTGAGGCTCATATGTCTTCCAAGGGATTCTCTCAGCTGCTTCTGAAGGCATTTGCAGTCCCTCTAGGCAGTGGTTCTGTATGTTTATCCATTTGAATCTCTCTCCTCCATCTCAGTTCCTTCTAAAATTTTAGGTTCACTGAAAATAGGAATTTGGGAGGTGATTTTGCCTTTCTTGAAACTCCGATTTCCTATTGAACTGATTTCTTGAAGTCCTCCAATGTGATTAGAGATCACCACATCTCTAGCAACTGTCCTTCATTCATCCCTAATCATACTTTAACATTTGTTGTGTAAGTTCTTCATTTCAGCTGAGTTTGTTTCCCAGAATGAAATTCAGTTCTAATAAGTGACTTTGTGCTATAGGTGTTGACACTCCGGGGAGATACCAGATACAGAAAAACACTGATCACCAACGACGGCACAGCTCTCGGAGTAGGTTTTCCAATAGGTATAGCTGTTGATCCTGTGCGTGGGTGAGTGGCATACATGTTCATAACAGCACTGTTCCTGCTAATGTCATTGTCTGGTAGAATTTTAAACTTAGGGCATTTTCTGATGTCCTATGTCAACATTTGAAATCTATAGACTTCAGTGAAGAAGACAAATAGCTTTGAGCTATATTTAATGTGAAGGATATAATTTATACGTGGTTCTATTTTTCAAATTAATAGCACTGGACTGAAAATTAATTCCAAATCAAGAACTTTAGGAATTGAAAAATAGAATTGTGAGACTTAAAATGCATTCTGACGTTGAACATTGAAAGCTCTAAGGGAACTAAGGTCATTGGCAGCAGACCTTGAAGGATGAGAGGCTTCCTGTAAGTGGAGAGTGGGTTGCATCTGGGGAGTAATATGTGAGGCCCAGAGGTGGGCAAGGCACAGGAGCATGATGGGATTTAGCTTGATTGTGAGAGGGGCTTAGAGTAGGGGTCAGCTGACCACATGGGAGATGCTGCTGCTAAGGTCATTTGGAGACAAATTGTGGAGGGCCTTTAATGTCATGCTGGGGATTGGACTTTATTCTTTTGAGTAATAAGGAGCCAGTAGGGAATTTTGAGGAAGAGAGTGAAAGGACTGAATCTGTGTTACAGAAAGATTGGTCAGGATTGGGGTGGAGGGAGGCCTGCTGCAGGGATACCGGAGAACATAGTCTTATTGGATATGGACTTGAGTCTTCCAGTCAGTTTAATCAGTTATTAATTTTGTTACTCCACTGTTTTATATTATAAAGCAGAAATAACAAGTTGTAAAATATGAGCATTCATTTTTTAAAAGAAATAGTCATTTCATTCCAAGTGGGTTTTTACTTTCTGTTTAGAAGTCATCATGTTCTTAGGCCTGGATGGGAACTGAAGAAATAATTTGTATTAGTGCTCAAATAAGGATGACATACTAACTAAATTTAATCTATCAAAGGTCCCAAAGCAAAAATTCCACTCTATGCTTGCTGGCTTATCCTAGTTTTCAGATATCCTGCTTAGAAGAAGGACCTCTTTGATTTGAAGTTCCATTCTTGAAACCAGAGTCCATTCATTCATTTTTCATTCATATGATATTTGTGTGTTGTACACCTGTTGCTGGGTGGTGTATTAGTTAAGACAGGTTAACTGTGGAAGCACATGAATGCCAAAATATGTAATTGTCCAAAGGAAATAACTTGGTTTTCTCTGTGGGCATCAGAGCTTGGGCAGAGGATGGGAGGAAATTATTCTAGATAGTTATTCAGGGACCCAGGCTGATGGTGGCTTTGCTGTCTTCAGGAGGAGGCTTCCAAGGTCTTTGTGAGTGTCAGCATCTTTGGAGTAGTAAAGAAAAGAACACTCAGGAATGTGCTGGAGGTTCTTATGGGCCCGACCTACAAATAGGGAACATCACTTAGCTCACATTCCTTCAACTAGAATTCAGTCACTGGACCATAGCTGACCTAGGAAGGAAATGAGTCCAACTTTTTACCCAGAAAGAAGAGGAAGTCATTGGTTTTAGCAAGTGGAAGCGGTCTCTGCCAGGGGGCCACAGTGGGGTGTTAGGGAGAAGACACAGGATGATTAAAGTCTTAATCTTCAATCTCAAGAATTTATAGCTTAGTAAGAAGGATAAAGCCTGTGTATAAACATCAATAACCCAGGTCATTTGGCCTGGATCTTAAAGCAGCCATAGAATTTAATAGGCAGAGTTGACTTTGGAGGAATCACCTGTGATGTGAGGGATTAAGAGCAAAGGGGTAGAAAATCGAGATCATGTTCAAGTAGCTTAGAGCAGCCCAGTTGGGTTGGGAAGCAATTAGAAAGGCTGAGATTTTTCAGACAAGGGGGAAGAGAAACAGGATAGAGACTTGTGTCTGTGTTTTGAGTGCTCGTAAAGAGACAGCCCTGAGAAAGTTGTGGTTGATGTCATTGAATCTTTTGCTACAGAAAAATGTGTCTGTAGATGATCACTGATAAAGGGTTGAGGCAATTATAGAGTCCCTGGTGACATTTGAGAGAGGATGTTCTATCAAGATAGAAAGGAGTGGAAGAGTGAAAATGTTAGGGTTAGGCTACTCTCTTATGAGTTTTGTATTGAAGAATTTGTATTGAAGTTGTATTTGTATTGTATTTGTTTTGAAGTTTCGTATTGAAGAATTAGGGAAAGATAAACATGTAGGTCAAATGTAATAGGAATCCATGTTTTAGACTAAGCATATTTGTGGGGGTAGACAAAAGTTCAATAATGAAGACATAATTGAGAGTGAAAGTTAACAGAAGGAAACAGGAATTTTTGAAGAATAGAAATGACTTGCAAGAGACAGTATGGGAAACTTGATATTAAGTCAGCTAGGGAGAAGAATCCTCACTCTACTACTCTCCTGGGTAGCTTATGTTTTGTCCTATGTTCAGCACACCTTTGGTAGCCTGGAATGGGAGAGGAGAGGGAAAAACATAGAGGAGCAAGGAGTTAGAAATTAGCAAGGTAGGCACAATGGGAGTTCAAGGGAATAAATAAGAATATTGTTGAAATGGCTACAGTGAGCTCTGGGTGCAGAGGGACAGAAGGTTTGGGAGTTAGGCAGGGTAAGGTCAAAGAATAAGTTTAATAGGAAAAATAAAATTGGAGCACAGAAGAGATGGCAGAGTTTGGTCAAAGCAGAATTTTAGAGTTTGTGAACTTAGAGGCAGAGAAATTTAGAGCTGAAGTCAATGAGATGAGTGAATTGATTTGGTGGTGGATATGTGAATGAAGAGTATTTGCATTAAAGGCCTTGAGTACTTTGGGAAAAGATGTAGAAAGATTACTTATTGAGGCTGTAGCAGGAGATGAGCTAAAAAGGATTAAAACTTGGATTCAACAAATTATGTTGTCAGAGGAAATGGAAAGCAGCCCTTCAAATATTATAATGAATTTTCATATATCTTGGACTTGGTAGTGCTGTGTATGAACATATTGAATATAGTTCCTTGGTTTCATTGTGAAATAGGAAGAAAAAAGTCATAAATACTCCCTGATGTGAGCGTGCTAATGGTGGTCTACTCTTACAGGAATGTGTTATTCATTTCTCTTATATTCTGGATTGAATTTCAAATATTTTTTTTCTTTCTTTTTTTTTTTTTGAGGGGGGACTAGGAATTGAATCTAGGGGCATTTAGAGTGCCCCTTACTGAGTGAGCACTTAGAGTGCTCTCACTGAGTTGTTTAGGGCCTCACTAAGTTGTTGAGGTTGTCTTTGAACTCATGATCCGTCTGCCTCAGCCTCCCAAGCTTCTGGATTATAGGCATGCACCACTGTGCCTGGCAAATCTTTTCATTTTTCATAATAGAAATCAGATCAAGAAAGTATCTGGTCTTGTGGTAAATGGTGATTTGGAAGAGAATAAGAGGTCTGATCAGTGAGCAGGGCTGTGTAGTTGGCAACTTTTCATGCTGGCTTTGGCTTCCCCAGTGTACTGGGTTTTATGTGATTCTCGGAAGATGGATTGGCAGTTGATGTAGGCTGCTTCTTTCTCATCAACTTCTCATCTGTCATACAAGCTAAAGCTTTAGCCACCAATGGAAGATTCTAGCCTCCTTTTTTACACACCAATTTAAATGGCCTCTGCCCCCAAATTCACTAGGGAATCATGTAGACGTTGATAGAACATTGGTTAAGTAATCATAACACATTGTGTACAAGACACTGATGTTGTAGAATCTTCCATGGGACTATAAGCACCTTGAGGACAGGAAACACATTTTCCTCAAATATTTAAGTTAGATATGCCATTCACCCTCATATCCACTTGTTTTGTTAAATGCTGGTGTTTTTCATGGTTATAGGAAACTATATTGGTCGGATCAAGGAACAGACAGTGGGGTTCCTGCCAAGATTGCAAGTGCTAACATGGATGGTACATCTTTAAAAATTCTCTTCACTGGGAACCTTGAACACCTGGAGGATATCACCCTTGACATCAAGGAGCAGAAACTCTACTGGGCAGTCACCAGCAGAGGAGTGGTATGAGCACCCTTGGTTCTTCCCTGCTGAGCTGGAGTGCTGATTCTGAGTGTGCTGAGCTGCTGGCAACTTGACCAGTGTTTACTTCCCTTTCTCCCAATAACTTCCCTCCCTTACTTAAATCTTGCCCTAGTTGAGTCTGGCTTTTTGTAGTATGGTTATAATTATTCCCTATAGAATGCTATTAATTCTACACCCCCCAACTTTTGTTTTTTCCTCAGGATAAATTAACTCCATTTTTCAGTTCATATTTGTCCTTTTAAAGACATTTATTTCATGTTTTAGTGATTTTAATGCTTTTCTTTGAAAATGCTCTAGATTCTCCAATTGCAGATGGTGGGTGGGGAAAAGACTGAGCAAGTTTCTGAGCTCAGCATCTTCTCTTAGCTTCATGTTCTTTTCTAATGTCCAAATGTGGTTGATGCACATGTGAAATTTCCTTTCCTGGGAATTTTAAACTCCAAGATAGAGTTCATTATATTATTTAATAAGGAACTGGAATTATGAAGTTTTATTGAAAGAGTTCCTGACCTTTACTGCTATGCACATGCAACTGAGCTGAGGAGAGGCACATAGGAAGTGCTTGATAATAATAATTGATCAACTAAGCATTGCTTTGGATGATGAACTCATATGTGCTAGACTGTTCCTTGCTTTTTAAACAGTCATTTCTGCTCTTTGACACTGATGATCTCTATAATACTGTACAGTAGATTTTCCTCTCACTTTATTTTCTGTTCAACAAGTACCAACTTTATTCTTAATATGGACTTACAATGATGACAGACTTTGAGGATTAAAAAGAACTAGTGGCATGTGTGAAAGACTTTGCAGATTTGGATGCATGTATGCAATGATGAGGAAGCTCTGTCCCATGGTATGGTTTCCACATATAGGTTAGCACATGCCAGGCAGGGCTCAGTAGCTTCCTCCCTCTCCTTCCAGTTCCACACCTGCTCTGCCCTCCTGAATCTGTGATCTTGTGACTCTCCATCCTTTCTCCTCAGCAACTGCCTTCACAGTACTCTCCTGACTAAGTCCTGCCATTCATTCTCAGCCTCTTCCCTTATATCTATCCTTTTTCTGCCACCTCCACCATTCTGACTATGCTGTGACCCCCATTCCTGAACCCTGTTGGAGTCATGCTGCCTTCGTAAGACCACAGTTTACAAGTTTGATCTCTGCTTACTTGAGAACCCTGGGCTGGAGGGACAGCATTCAGCACTCTAGCTGAGCTCATTCAGCTAATCCGGTATGGTCACCAGCAACTCTGAGATTCCTGTTCCCTGTGCTCTGGCCTCTGGAATGTTCAACAGTTTCTGGGGCATACCCTCCCCTTGAAACTGCTGGGTTCCCTTGTCCAGTGAGGCAGTGAGTCAGACCTTGTTTCTCTTGTACCCAGCTTGGATCGTGGTGCAGAGAAGGCACTTGGACAGGTTTTGGGAATGCAGTGAAAACAGCAGCATGTACATTTTATTTTTCTCCAAGAAGCACACTACTTGTCATTTCCCCTGAGGTTCTTTTCCAATTTACCAAAGCCATTGTGGCTAAGGCATTTTGGCAGTTCTAACATAATAGCACCATCTGGCTCCATCCAGTCTTGCTGCCCCGTGATTTTGGGGAGGGGCACCTTTCCTGTCCCTATTGCAGAAATTGTTGGTGAACATGTTAAAGCCAGTATCAGTCAGCTCCTGTGTGATGGCTGATGCTAGACATTTCAGTGTACCCTTGACCAGAATATCACACTCAAGGGTTAGAGGTTTAGCCCCCTTTTCCTCACCATGCTAGCTGAGAAAGCTAACTGACTTCGTTATCAGTGAAATACTTAAAGTGATATTTGCCTGACCTCCTGCTCAGTCTAGTTTGCGATGCTCCTATCAGACAACAGATAAGAAAAAGCACTATAAACCATAGAGGGTATATAAGTGTGAGATACTACTGTTAGGAGAATATTAACTTCAAAATGTTCTTTCATTTCACTATGAATCAGTGAAACTAATGAGAATTCTGATTCTGTAGATTGAAAGAGGAAACGTGGATGGTACTGAGCGAATGATCCTGGTGCACCATCTTTCCCACCCATGGGGAATTGCTGTCTACGATTCCTTCCTGTATTACACTGATGAAGAGTATGAGGTCATTGAAAGAGTTGACAAGGCCTCTGGGGCCAATAAAGTAGTCTTGAGAGATAATGTTCCAAATCTGAGGAACCTTCGAGTTTATCACAGACGCAGTAAGTATTTGTCACTGACAGGCTTGCATGGATGTATGGTGCAGATTCACACATCTACACACTGGTATCTATAGTAAGCATCTGTACACACACACATTGTCTGTGTATGTACACATGCATGTGAATAGAAATCATCCAGAACATCTTTTAAAATGCTAACCATGCGTTAAGCATGGTTAAACATCATCTGAAAGACCAGATTGGCTTCAGTATAAAATTATTCCCATTCTTTTCCCATCACTTTTAGCTATTTGCTTTTGCTTTACAGCACTCCCTGACACATTATCTATTTATTTGTTTATTGTCTGTGTTCCTTATTGGAATCTAGCCTCCATAAGGGGAGGTGTCTTGTCTGTTTTGTTTAGTGCTCTGGGCGCAGTAGCAAGAATAGAGAATATTTGTTGGATGACTGCTGGGAAAATGTTAATGGGGTAGAATATTAAAAGGATTATTCTTAGATGTTGTCTACTTCAATATGTTTTTTTCAAACATAACTTAGTTTTGGATTTGCCCCTTTAAATTGAGATTTTAAAAATAGTTTGGGCATTTTATAGCTTTTAGTTTCTAACCAAAGATAGTGAATTTCTTTTCTGTCCTATAACCTAGATTTGTCACTTGGTGTTTATTTTTCTTGCATGCAGAAAAATATGTTTTAAATATTCTCATTTCATATGTTTAAAACAGACATCCATCATATAGTTTATCATGTAATTAAACTAATATAATTTTAAGTCCCAGTGCATAGGTCAAGAGGGCAAGAGTGAATAGATTTGTATATTGACTTCTTTAATTCTTGCATGCTTTGTGGAAGAAAAACAATTGATGCCCCATTTTCTGACCACTATGCAATAGTTGTGGTACTCTTTTAATATTTGTAGGTGCTATTGCAAGAGCTCCAGTATCTCAATATTGTTTTTAGGCTTTTATCTCACCTACTGTATGTATGTTAATAATTTTTATAATGAATCATTTGGTGACTGAGTTTTAAAAATTTGAGTTGGAGTGACAGGTAGGATCAAAAGTTACAATGTGCTTTTTGATTTCATTTAGACATTGCTGGATCCTCAAATGGCTGTAGCAACAATGTGAATGCTTGTCAGCAGATTTGCCTGCCTGTACCAGGAGGACTGTTCTCCTGTGCCTGTGCCACTGGATTTAAACTCAATCCTGATAATCGGACCTGCTCTCCATATAACTCTTTCATTGTTGTTTCGATGCTGTCTGCCATCAGAGGCTTTAGCTTGGAAGTGTCAGATCATTCGGAAGCCATGGTGCCAGTGGCTGGCCAAGGTATGCCAACTCAGAAATAAGACTTGACTACATCTGATGCCAAGCTGAAATCCTTGGTACCATAAACGTATTTCTTCAGGTTTTGGTTCAGCACATGATGCAACGTGGCTTTCCCTTTAAATAACCTGGTTTAGCCTAGAGTGGTTTATAAATTTTAATATGTCTCAGAATCATTTGGAGAGGACTGTCAAACATAGATCAGAGCCCTATTCCTAGATTTTTGAGATAGTAGTCTGGGGTATGGGTAGTAATCTGTGTTCCTAACTGGTTCCCAGTACATGCAGAGGTTGCTGGTTCCTGTGGATCATAGACCTAGAGTAAGGAGAATGTAGCATGAGTGCAAGAAGTGTTTCAGGGTTGGTGTTCCAAACAGTGCCCTATTTCTGACAATTAATGGAGATTGACGGTAGAGGGCACCCTATTATTTAATACAGTATTGAAATAGTCTGAGATCTGATTGATTAGTATATATATGGTGAATTGAAGTAAGAGTTCACAGTACAAGTCTCTCTTTAAATAACCATATTTTTGCTGCTGTTTATGCTTGTAAATTCTGAATGTATAAAATGATAATATGAATCCTAGATGAACCAAGTTTTGCAGGTGTACATTACTGCAAGAGAAATTAAGAGTTTAGGAGGGTCACGAGGCATAAGTAGGAATAGAGGAATTCAGGGTAGGAAAGAAAAAGAAAGGACCAAGGGAATGAAGGGGTAGGAGACATGATCAGTGCAGATAGAAAGGCTCTGGTGAAGGGTGCATACACACCTGGCACCTGCCCCATGCTCATGTTTACCTGCTATCATGACTTTGTGGATCTAATTTATCATCTTGTAAAGATACTAAAACATCAATAGTTTTTTTTCTTCCCACTTTTCATTTTGGAAAATCTCAAACAGAAAAATTGAAAGAGGTAGTGTAGACTTTCTTATACCTGACATCAAAATTTAACAGTTGTTAATGTTTCATCACATCTGAGTTTTCAGTCTCTCTGTGTATGCATGTGTGTGTACACATACTAATACACACATTTTTATAAATCTTTTGAAAGCAAATTTCAGATTTTAGATCTCATGACACTTTTTCCCAGTCTACTTTAGCATACAGCTCCAATTGGCATTATTATCTGACACTTACTTTGGTTATTTGTCCAGTTGTCCTCAGAATGTTGTATATAGCTATTGTTTTATTCTAGCCAAGATCTAATCCAGAGTTATGCATTACATTTAGAATGTCTCTTTATTTACCTTTAATCTGGAGTAATTCCTCTTCCTTTTTTTTAGTGACATTGATTTTTTTTTTAAAAAAGAGGTAGATCTATTATTGTTTTTAGAATTCTGCATGAAAGATTTGTCTGTTTCCTTAGGTCATCTAATCTGTCACTCAGTTTATACCCTGCATTTCCCATCAAATATAAGTTAGCTCTAGTTGCTTCACTACATTGCAGTTAAAAATATTTGGCAGTACTTGATAGGTGATACTGTGCACTTGATATGGACTCCTATTAATGAGAAATGGTGATTTTTCTCATTCTATCATTCCTTTACATTCTTAGATAATATTCTATATTATCTAGGAATTCTATAAAAGGAAGTTCTCACCCCCCCTTTTTTTTGTGATGCTGGGGATTGACCCAGGGCCTTGTGCTTGCAAGGCAAGCATTCTACCAACTGAGCTATATCTCCAGCCCCCTAGTTTATCTTTTAATATTTTTTTTTTTAGTTGTGGATGGACACAATAACTTTATTTTTATGTGGTGCTGAGGATCGAACCCAGTACCTCACATGTGCAAGTAAAGAGCTCTACCACTGAGCACTTTAACCATCTCATTTTCTTCTATTAGTACAATCAAAACTGCAGGCAAAAATGGCTAGAAATGTTAAATTATGTGAATTTGTGTTTTTCACACTTAGATTTTGTACCTATTTTTGAATTAGAAATACCAGCCCCCAGTTTATCTTTTAAAAAACATATTATCATTGTGGACTCAAGTTTCAGTTTTTAAAAATTAGTCAATGCATATATAGTCAATTACACAATTAATCTTTGGATGCTCCCATCGATCCATTTTGGCTAGGGAAAGTCTCTTCAAGTGGCTCCCTGTTTTTTGACATGACCCCATTAATGTTTGAGTGCTTCCTTGCTTCTTGGTACAGTAAGATATTCCAGGCTCATGTCTATCCTAAACTTGGAATCATGCCCAAACCTATAATCAGTCCTTTTTCTCAGGAGCTGGAGCTCCTTGCTGTAGGAAACATTATTCAGAAGCCAGGATTTGGGTGGTAAGTATGCTTGTTGCACCTGGTAAACAAATAGTTTTGTCTCCTAACAAGGGGGATAGTTAGGGCAGGGAGTTGGGAATAGGGGTTTGAGAGGAAGGGTGGGTGTTTAAGAGCACTCTTTCCAGCTCGAGCATTGTCTGATGATCTTTTCCTAAATGTTCTAGGGCGAAATGTGCTACATGTGGATGTTGATGTGGCCTCTGGCTTTATTTACTGGTGTGATTTTAGCAGCTCTGTGGCATCTTATAATGCAATCCGTAGAATCAAACCAGATGGGTCTTCTTTTACAAACATCATTACCTATGGGATAGGAGGAAATGGAGTTCGTGGCATTGCAGTGGATTGGGTGGCAGGTATGTAAGCTAAGAGTGATTTTATTGAGAAAGTTTTTTGTTTGCCTCTCTGTCATCTAATTTTGTGCTGAGGAGTTTAACCTAACTACAAGTGATACTGATTTATTTTTCTAGATAATCATTGAGGTCATTTGAGATAAATTGTGTGTTTAGACTAATCTATATGTTTATTAAATAAATGATAAGGTGTTTCAGTTTACAGATTCATTAGGTTAACCATCTCATTTTCTTCTATTAGCACAACCAAAACTGCAGGCAAAAATGGCTAGAAATGTTAAATTATGTGAATTTGTGCTTTTCACACTTAGATTTTGTACCTATTTTTGAATTAGAAATGTCTAAATTTTCAAAGAAAAAGGGATATTAAATATAATGTAAATCATAAAATGAAGTTCATATTTTAAAGCCAAGCAATTTTAGTTGCAAATTATTAATTGCTCTTCTTGTTAATGTATAAAAGTCTTTTTGGCTCTTAGGTACTTCTGTTAGCATTTTGTTGGTATGCCTGATACATTAACTTAATTGTGTTGATTCATACACTTATGTTTGAATTACCACACCTTTTTACTGATACTCTGGGAAATGAATGTGTTATAATTTTTTGGAATATAATCCAATTCTTGTCAAAATAGGTATCAATGTGTGTTATCAATTGTGGTAAGTAGGTAATGCTTGGAAATATTAACATCTATTTTAAAAATCTAGGTCTATAAGAAAGCTTATTGCAAATAATAAATATGGTAGTATAGTTTTTAACTGAGTTCCTAACTACTATTCCTGATTATAAAATTTCTTTTTCTGAGACTATAGATAAAGCAGGGTCAGCAAACTATGGGTGGTAGAATAAATATAGCCTATTGCCTCTTTTCGCAAAAAAAGTTTTATCGTAACAGAGCTATGCCTATTCATTTATGTATTGTCTATGACTGCTTTCATGTTTCAGTGGCAGAGGTGAATACTTGTGAAAGAAACCAAATACACTGCAGAGCCTAAAATATTTATTATCTGACGTGTTGAGAAAAAGTTTGGAAGTTCTGGATTAAAAGATTGGAGATCTCTCTCTCTCTCTCTTTCTCTCTCTCTCTCACTCACTCACACATACACACCCCTCAAGTAGAGATAGGTAATGAAAAAAAGATACCAGTAACATATCTATTATTGACTTGATTTCTCTAGAGGTGTTTTGGGTTAGATATGACAAAATATGTATGCCTTGGTAAGCAATATTGATAGTTCAATAACAGATTTTCAACTACATGGAATCAATAATTTGGCATCACTCTCTATTCATGATACTATCTTCACGCAATTGTTGTTTCATTCTAGTGTTTATATTATTGCTGTAACATGCAAAGGGAAGTGGACCACGGATTTGGTGGCTTTTAGAAGGTCCATGGAATAAGAACAACTACGTTCATTAGAAAGGCTAGAAAAATACCTCCTGCTACTCATAAACACTGAGAGCCTTCCATAATATTGATAGGAACAGGAGGTGCTGATGGCTGTCCCTCTAGGCTTCTTTTGTCATGTTGGAGTAGAAATACTGTCATGATAATGTGTATTTAAGTGTATTGAAGTGGGTATTAAAAATTCAGTGCTTCAAGGTAGAAGAGGAAGGATATTCTGGAAAATACATCTTTTGGTAGAAAGCGAGTTAGGACATTTGCTATGAATTCTAATCTGCTTTATAAGCTGAAGATGGGCACCTTCTTTCTAAATTTTGAAGATCTTTCTTTAGTTCTTAAGAGTAAGTGCTTATTTTTCTAAGCCTACACTGAGATATTTATTTCTTATCTTGGAAATGATAGCATTTACTGACCCCAACCTCAACTTTCCATATTATTGTGAATATGAAAAGGTCTTCCCTTCCTTTTTTCTTTTTGGTTTTCCATTCATCAGTATCCTCTTCTATTTTCCTTTAGGAAATCTTTACTTCACCAATGCCTTTGTATTTGAAACACTGATAGAAGTGCTGCGGATCAATACCACCTACCGCCGTGTTCTCCTGAAAGTCACAGTAGATATGCCTCGGCATATTGTTGTAGACCCCAAGAACAGATACCTCTTTTGGGCTGACTATGGCCAGAAACCAAAGATTGAACGCTCTTTTCTTGACTGTAGCAATCGAACTGTACTTGTCTCAGAGGGCATCGTCACACCACGGGGCTTGGCAGTGGACCACAGCAATGGCTTTATTTATTGGGTTGATGATTCTTTGGATATAATTGCAAGGATCCATCTTGATGGAGGGGAATCTGAAGTGGTTCGTTATGGCAGTCGTTACCCTACTCCTTATGGCATCACTGTTTTTGGAAATTCTATCATATGGGTAGATAGGAATTTGAAAAAAATCTTCCAAGCTAGCAAGGAACCAGAGAACACTGAGCCACCAACAGTGATAAGAGATAATATCAACTGGCTAAGAGATGTGACCATCTTTGATGAGCATGTCCAGCCCCGAACACCAGCAGAGGTCAACAACAATCCTTGCTTGGAAAATAATGGTGGGTGCTCTCATTTCTGCTTTGCTATGCCTGATTTACATACCCCAAAATGTGGCTGTGCCTTTGGGACCTTGGAACATGATGGAAAGAGCTGTGCCATTTCAACCGAAAATTTCCTCATCTTTGCCTTGGATGATTCTTTGAGAAGTTTACACTTTGACCCTGAAGACCATAGTCCACCCTTCCAAGCAATAAATGTGGAAAAAACTGCTGTTGCTCTGGACTATGACAGCATAAATAATAGAATCTACTTCACACAAAATTTAAACTCTCAACATGGCCAGATTTCCTATGTCAGCCTGTATTCAGGGATCCATTCTCCAATTGTTGTTGCTTCCGGTAAGTGCTCTCTAACTGGATTTTATCTCAGATGTAGATAAAACAGGGTCAACATGCATGAATGACTTTTTTTCTTTTTTCTAAATTCCTTTGGTGATGCTGGGGATCAAAGCCAGGGCCTCATGCATGTGAGATAAAGTATTGAGCTATAGCTCCAGACCTTTTCTATTTTTTTTATTTTGAGACAGGGCCTCATTAAATTTCCTAGGTTGGCCTTGAGCTTGTGATCCTCCTATCTCAGTCTGTGGAGTAGCTGGGATTACAGGTGTGTAGTACTGCACACGGCCCTAGTATTGTTAGTGTGCATTAAGATTCTGACATCTTCATGTGTGTTTGTGTCTCTCTGCTGGTGTGTGTCCAGATGTAGGGATTGCTGATGGCATTGCCTTTGACTGGATCAATAGAAGAATTTATTACAGTGACTACCTCAACCAGACCATTAGTTCCATGGCTGAAGATGGATCTAAGCGCACTGTGATAGCCCGAGTTTCAAAACCAAGAGCCATTGTGTTAGATCCTTGCCGAGGGTATGTCATGATCTTCTTCATTGTATTTTTTTTGTTTGCTGATTTCTGGAAGAATTGGGGCCAGAAATTATTTTATGTGCATAGAGAACCAATATCTTAAGGGTTGATAACTCTGTGACTATGAATAGAAAGGTAGAAGAGCATTAAGTGGTTCTTGCCTGGGAAAGGGAGTTTCCAGCTTCATCCCTGTGGGAGGAATATTGGCAGCATCCTAGGAGATCAATGCTCTGACTCAGGAAATCCCTTTTGGGCAAGTCATGTGGCTAGCAATGGAGCAGGTCCCTCCCCCTGCCCCATATTAATGACAATTTGCAATTAAAGATTGTTGCTGCTTTTTTAAGTGAAAAGGATTATGAGATTCCTGGAACTAATTATGACTTCTTCTTTTGGATGACTAGGTATATGTACTGGACTGACTGGGGCACTAATGCCAAGATTGAGAGAGCCACCCTGGGAGGAAACTTCCGTGTCCCTATTGTGAACACCAGCTTGGTTTGGCCCAATGGACTCACTCTGGACTATGAGACAGACCTTCTTTATTGGGCGGATGCTAGTCTGTATGTGTCTGGTTATTTATGTGGGGTTGAGAAGAGGGGTTCTTCCTCCTACTTCCAAAGCAGAGAGATTTGCTTAATGTGATGAAAATATAATTTGATAGAAAGTTATTTCCAAAACATAGAATCATAGTTTTTGGAACTATATGATATTCTTGCTTGATGAATTTATTCTATTTTATGTTCTATCTGTGAAAATGTATCTTTATTATAAGATTGAATAATTATGAGCTAACAGATATCTAAAGATGTATTACTAAATGTATGTATAATTTCAACTATAATTGCAAATATAACTACTTAATTTATGATCAAAAGATTCTAGGTAACTATCAAAATATTTTTTTACTTTTTATTTTTGGTACTGGGAATTGAACCCAGGGGTGTATAACCACTGAGCCATATCCTCGACCCTCTTTGTTTGGAAATAGGGTCTTGCTAGGTTGTTAGGGCTTGCTAAGTTGCTGAGGCTGGCTTTGAATTGCAGTGCTCCTTCTTCCACCTCCTGAGCTGTTGAGATTACCAGCATATGCCAATGTGCTTGGCATGAATGACTTCTAAATATACATTGGTATTAAATTTTTCCCTGGGCTTTATCATTCAGTGTCTTTGAAAACATGATGTTCTTTGGTCTTTGACTTTTATCCATCTTCTCAAGTAATCCTTTTCCTCTGACTTCCTTCTTCTCAGCATATTTCATAATGTTTTCCTTATACATTTTGTCAGGTCTAATTTTGTATGTTGTTTCTCCAAATAACCCCAAGTGTCTCACATTCCAGTCATCTTTGATGGAATAGTTGAAAGATGAAATGATTTTGTTTTTGTGGTTGGTGTTCACCTGTCGGGAATCTTTAACTTTTCTTGAGTATTTCCTCATGAGTTTGATCTTGTCATGTCCAGAACTCAATATCTAGATTTTTTTCTTCATTTTCTCATTTGAAAGGTCTTGTGTCTGATTTTGGATCATAAATACCTCAAAGTACTCAATAAATGTCAAGTTGAGAAAGTCACCAAGGACTGAGCAGGACAGAGAGTGAACATTTTTTGGGGGGAGTCTACAGTGTGCTCCACACCAAGTTCCATGCATGATGTGTACCTTTTCATATTGCTCTCTTGTTTTTAATGCCAGCTTGGTTCCTTTTGTAGGATCTATTGTAGTTTGTATTCATCTCTGTAAGTCAATAATATGTGTAGGCCATTGTTTGGTAAGCGAATAAGACCTCCCATCATCAAAAGAAACATTTCCAGCTGCCATATTCCCCATTTGAAAAGACAGTGGGGCTGTGTGTAAATGCATGCCTGGGCCTAATCATTACTTTTTCACATTTCAGCAATTTCTTCTTTTTCTCCGCCCCGCCCCTTTCAGGCAGAAGATTGAGCGCAGCACTCTCACTGGCATGGAGCGTGAAGTCATTGTCAGCACAGCCTTTCATTCTTTCGGTTTGACCCTCTACGGCCAGTATATTTACTGGACGGACTTCTACACAAAAAAAATTTACCGAGCTAACAAATATGATGGGTCAGATCTGATGGCAATGACCCCAAGTTTGCCTGTGCGGCCTAAGGGCATTAGCACTGTTAGGAAAAACGAGCAGCAGCTGTGTAGCAATCCTTGCGATCAGTTTAATGGAGGCTGCAGCCACATCTGTGTGCCAGGTAAGGTGTTGCCCAGGAAGATGAAAACATGTAGGATAATCACAGTAAAAACACCTGGCAAGGGAGGCTGGAGGAATGTTCATCTCTGAGAAGAGAAAAGCCCAAATATCCTTGATTTCAAGGTAACTTATGAAATAGATGGGGTTATATTTTGAGAGAAAGACTTTGTTAGGTTTCTTTTCTATTTTACACGGAGACGTCTTGTGAAGGTGTTTTAAATGCAAGGTTGGCAGAGGTAGAAAATAAGATGAGGGCTTTGGCTATTGCGCTTCATGACTTGTATAGGAAGTTCTATAAATGAGCTTATCTTCCTTATGAAAGGATTTAATTTTTCTGCTTAGGAAGTATTGTTTATCGGGTGAAGTATTTCTGATGATATTTTGGGGTGAGATATGTGTTTCATGGTGTTTTATACAGAACAAAAGGTACACAAATATGTGCCTTTTGATATCATTGGCTTGTAAAGTTTGCTGAGAAAAGAGAATCATCGCTATTGCAGATGTGAGGTAGTTGTTTGAAAATTAAATTAGAACGTTTATTAGAAATGGGTGGTTGTTGTTCTTAATGGAAGAATGACTTGAAATACGGTTGAAAGGCTAATGCGTAGTATTTTGTGTGGAAGCTGTTGCGGATGCTATTCTGGGGGATACTCTGAATGTTTGCTGCACTAACCCTGTGCTTCTTCTGGGAACCAGGTCCAAATGGAGCTGAGTGCCAGTGTCCACATGAGGGTCAGTGGTATCTAGCCAATGATAATAAACACTGCATTGTGGACACAGGAGCCCGGTGTGAGGAATCCCATTTCACCTGCTTTAACGGGCACTGCATCTCGGAGCAGTGGAAGTGTGATAATGACAATGACTGTGGTGATGGCAGTGATGAGCTGGAAATTGTCTGTGGTGAGTTGGACTCTGTGCTTTTCTTAGGCACTGAGGACATCATTATGGCAGGTGCTTGGAGCAGAGTCCTGTTGTGTGTGAATGAGATTGCAATTAGTGCCTATGAATTTTGTCAGAGCTGAGAAACATTTACTCTGCTAACCCAGACTGCATTCTGTTAAATTACCTCTGGAGTGGTTATAAGCAAAAGCACTGGGTTAAAATCCTGGCTGTGCCATGTATCATCTGTATAGCCCTGGAAAAGTTATTTGCTTCAGACAGCTCATCTGTAAAATGCAGCAATTACTAGGGTTCTTGTGAGGGACTAGAGAGCCATATTAAGAATGCTTAGCATAGGGTGTGATTCTTGCCAAGCATGACATAGCATGAGACCAAGAGATCTAATAGGTGATTGTTATTTTATTAATTATCATAGCCCAAAATTCATTAATGCAATACTTGTATTGAAGTCACTCTCAGTCCTTAGCTGTCATGTGAATGAAATGAGGTTCAGTACCTTTTCATAACAGACCATGTAGGGACTTGGAGTTTCCCTTGCTCCCTCAAATAAACTGTATTTGAATACTTTTCTGTGATTGACATAAACTTTTAAATTGAGATGATAGAGAAATGGAGTGATTTTGTTTTTTGCTTGCAATACTTTGTTTAAAAAGGGCATCCAACATATTTTTGCTTAATCTGACTAAAGTGTTATCTCGCTTTGCATGCAGTCCGATTCGCAGCCATTTTTGCCTGGGAAGGTAAACTCAGAGTCCATTTTATTTAATTGTACTGTTTTAGAAATTAGAATGACGCTTTCATCCAGAGGTTTTCTTCTGATGCTCCTCCCTCCCCAGCATTTCACACCTGCCAGCCAACGGCCTTCACCTGTACCAACGGGCGATGTGTCCAATATCGTTATCGCTGTGACTACTACGATGACTGTGGGGACAACAGTGATGAGGCTGGGTGCGTGTTCAGGAACTGCAATGACACCACGGAGTTTACCTGTGCTAATGGGAGGTGCATACCCCTTGAGTTCGTCTGCAATGGCATAAATAACTGCCATGATAACGGCACTTCAGATGAGAGAAATTGCCGTAAGTCTATCCTCAGTACTTCATGTATTTCTGAAGGTCAAGTCTTAGATCATGGGAATTGAAATTTTTACATAAAAACGAAGGCTTTCTAAAACACAGTTTCCTTTTGAAATAATTACTAAATACTGTAAACCACAGCTCTACCTCTTTTTTATTCACTTAAATTGATGGATCCATACGATTGTTGAAAATTTTGTCCTTGGTTTCCAGATCCACTAGATTACAAATCCTCTTGATAAGTTTGGTTTTAAAAATTTTTTACCATGAATTGCTGACAAAAATGATTGCCTAAGTGCATTGTGGTTAGTGTTTGTTGTACAAAAAGTTATATTGAATCATGTTGACTAAAATTGTTTTCCTCTTTAGTTTTTCTGGGAAATAGCTTTTTAGTGAATTGATTTTTGAATTGTACCTTAGCATCTTAGGAAGACAAAAGATCCAGCATGTAGGTTCAAATATGATATTTTTAGTTTGGCTGTTATAAACTGGGTCTGTGGCTTTGTAAGTAAGAGCTACACTACACAACTAGTATATTTATTTGGGTCTGCATTTTTTTTTGTTTGTTTTTTTGGTGGCTAGAACCCAGGGCCTAGCATGTGCCAGACAAGCACTCTACCACTGAGCTGTCCCCACAACTGGGTCTGCTTTTGAAAAAGCATTTTCTTATGGAAAATTTCAAACATATATCCAAATAGAATAGTACAGCATACCCATCACACAACTTCAACAATCATCAACCACGCATATCTTGTTTCACCTGTCTCCCCCTTTTTTCTAGTATTTTAAAGCAACTCCTAGACATGGATTTCACAGATAAAGACATTTCAAAATACAACTACTGTTTTAATCATCTTTTTTCGCTGATGTGACTAAAAGATCAGGCAAGAACAATTAGTGGAGGAAAAGTTTATTTGGTGGCTCACTGTTTTAGAGCTCTCAGTCCGTAGAAGGCTGACTCCATTTCTTATGGTCTGAGATGAGGCAGAGCATCATGGCAGAAGCATGTGGTAAAGGAGAGCAGCTGGGAACATGGCACCAGGAAACAGAGAGAGAGCTCTGCTCAATAAGGACAAAACATATATACCCCAAAGGCATATCCTAGGGACCCATCTCCTCCAGCCACACCTTACCTGCCTTCAGTCACCACTCAGTGTCATAACCCAATCATTTCACCACTAAACCTTGCATTTTCTGATGCATGAGCTTTTGGGGTCACCACATCTAAACCATAACAACTATAGTGCCTTTATAAAACCTAGAAAAAGCAACAATACTTACTTAATATCTTTGACCACTCAGTCCACATTCAAAATTTTTCACCTTTTCTTCCTGCTAATTCTGCTCAAATTAAGATTCAGACAAGATATGCACATTGATTTTGATTTTTAAAACTATTTAATCACTTTTATGTCACAATAGTTCCATCCTTTTTGTCTCTGATTTGTTAGAAAAATTGGGATATTTTTTCCTGAGAAATATTCCACATTCTGGATTTGACTACTCATATAATTGATCCATTAATTTTATCCCTCTTATTTCCTGTGAATGGAGTTTAGATGTAGAGGTTTGTTTGTGTTGGGTTCTACTCTCTGGTTAGGAGTGCTTGGTGGGGAGCTGTGCATTTCTTGGTATATCACATCATGAGGCATAGAACATTGTCCGACTCCACGTGGCAGTACCACCAGTGGACTCAGGCGTCATCCTGAGACTGCCCTTACCAAGTTCCCATCAACTTCTCACCCAGTGCTTTTAGTACCCACGAGTGGTTGTTGCAAAGTGGACGTTTTAAAATTCTGTTATACCCTCCACATTTATTCACTGAAGTTCTTTAAAAATAAATTTCCTTTATCAACCATTTAATGGTAATTACAGTCTGCAGAGGAAATGCTTAATTCTTTCCATTTGTCAGTTTTCAGAGTAAGGAGTTGGTGACCAGTGAGCACTAAGTTTATGTTTGCTTAGTATTATTGAATTCATGGATATTTACATATTTGATGAGTTTAAATAATAACGTCCACATTTATTCTTTTTGATGTATGATTGTCCTATCTTAGACCAGTGGAAGTCCTATCAAGTTTGCCCTCTGTCCTTTGATGTTACTCCATTTGGTCTTGTGTGGTGTAGTTTTGTTTTGTTCTGTACATTTCCTGTCCCAGACCTGCAATAGCCACTTATCCAAGGAGATGTCATCCCTTTTTTGGTATTTAGTAATTATTGTAGTGTTGAGTGCACATTCCTACTGGATTTTCATTGTCTATAGGCCTATTCAGTGGACAGAACTAGAAAATGCAGTTTTTAAGAAAAAATATTATATTGGTATTTATCACTTAAATTTAAGATTATAGGTTGTTCACTTAATAGACTCATAAATACATCCTTTCTCTTATGCTTAAAATTTTGGTTCCTCATGACATTAACATAAGTTACTTATTTCCTTTTTTCTTTTTTTTCTTTTTTTTGCGGGGGGGGACCAGGGATTGAACTCAGGGACACTTGGTCACTGAGCCACATCTCCAGCCCTATTTTGTATTTTATTTTAGAGACAGGGTCTCGCGGAGTTGCTTAGGGCCTTGCTAAGTTGCTGAGGTTGGCTTTGAACTCACGATCCTCCTGACTCAGCCTCCCAAGTCGCTTGGATTACAGGCGTGCCCCACCACACCCAGCTACTTATTTCCTTTTTTCTACAATAATTTTGAAATGCCTAAAAATTTCAAGATTATCCCAACCGCAGAAATACTTCTATAACAATAAATATATGCAAGGTCTGTTTTGTTCTTAGGTTATGCCCCACCATGACATATAGTCAATATACTGCCTTTAAACACTTGAATTATTTTCTTTGTAGGGTTATAGTATCAACTTGTTTTACAGTTAGCCTCCTTAGAATTTTGCCAAATTTTAAGAATCACTTTTCTTTTTTCACTTTGATCACATTGCTTTTATCTGTACAAAATAATGTACATATCTTCAAAGTTAAAACTATGGCAAGATGCATTTACAGAACTTTTCTATTTTGTCATCTCTACCCTTCTTAATCTTTCCATAGGGGTGACAATTTTCATTAGTTTATTTTTTATTATAATTATTGTTTTTAATAGAAACATCTCTCTTTCTCTCTCTCTCTGTGTCTACACACACACACACACACACACACACACACACACACACACGCTGAGCACCCCTGATCCCAAAATCTCAAATTTGAAAAGCACCGAAATTGGAAACCTTTTGAGTGCTGATATGAATCACAAGTACAAAATTCCACATCATGAATTGTATGAAACTGCCTCAGGCTATCTGTATGAAAACATAAATGAATTTAGTGTTTAGACTTTGGGTCCCATCCCTATTATCTCTCATTATATATCTGCAGATATTCCAAAAACCAGAAAAATCTGAAATTTGAAACACTTATTTTCCCAAGCATTTCTGAAAAGGGACACTCAACCTGTATGATCTTCTTTTATTCCCCCCCCAGAAAGGTGGCCTTCTATTTTGAATCATGCTTTCTTACTGTTAACAGTATATCTTAGAGATCATACTGCCATGTGTATCCACGTATAAATCATTATTTTTACAACTTCATATTGCTTCATTGTGTGGATATGCCAATAGTTTGAGTTTTGGCCTTTTGTCGATATCATTAAATAAAGAAAATGATTCAAATTACAAATCCACCTTTCCTCCTCAGCTCTATATTCGGCATCAGCTGGAAGTATCTCTTTACTGGAGAATCTGTAGGCTAATGTCAGTGTCATGGACCATACTTCTCTAATAGCTTTGAAATTACCCACCAGTGGTGTGAGGTCTGCAGGAGGTCTGCTAGCATAGACAGTGTTGATACTATATATCTGGTGGCTATGTTCCAAGTGTTTATCCGGTTGTCTTTTTCAAGCTGATCGCACTTGTCAGTCTGGATACACAAAATGTCAGAGTACGAACATTTGCATTCCTCGAATTTACTTGTGTGATGGCGACAATGACTGTGGAGATATGAGTGATGAAAACCCCACTTATTGCAGTGAGTATAATAAAGCTGCTTCTCTTCCTAATTCCAGAGGTGCACATCTTGAGCTGAAGCAAAGACAGAACCTGGGCATCTGTACTAGTTTCAGTTCTCATCTCAAGCTTAGTTTGTAAGCAGGTGAAGAAGGAGGTTGCTGTGGGATGTGAGTGGAGGGGCATGAGAAGCCCCTTCCCTTGATGCCCTATCTGAATCCTAGACCCCAAATATTTCCAGAGACCTACTACAATTGGGGAGTTATTTCTCCCAGTGTTGAAGCCCTTTTGTCTTCAAGAGCTCTAGGCAGGATTTGTATATTAAACTCCTACTATTTAGTCATAATATGATGATAGTGACCATTAGTAAAAAAGTATATTTATGTCTTTTTAATTTTTGAATTTCAGAGAACTTTATTTAGCAAGTGGTTCATTAAGAAAATTTCATATATATATCTTAAATTAGAAAGTGTTTCTTAAGCTTGATAGAATCACTTTGAGACTGTTAGTGTAAACAGATGTATACTCTAAGAATTTAGTTATTGCCCTTTCCTGCAATGGGTACAGTTAATTAAACTCTGGTCACTGGTCCTTTCCCAAGCAAATCATAGGGCATGACAATAATTTTTCAGTAGGCCCAGACAGGAATCAATTGTAAAATTCAGGGTGCAGCCACCAGAGAAGGCTTGGCAGATTGGCATTATTGCTCAACTTTCAGGGACCTTGTTTCCCTAACAATGTTTCCCTGGCAAATCATCAAACATCTTGGGCCAAAGCAAGGGAACTTTGTAGAGGAGAAGAATTACAAGACTTGATTCAGGTTGTGCCTCTGTATTAGAGAATACATCTGATCAGAGCCACCTAAGTTAACCTGAGAAGAGAACCAATGTTCAAACATAGGCAGACTCTTCTACTCTCTCAAATAAAAGTTCTGAATTATAAGAATAAAGATGAGAACTTTACTAACTAGAATCATAGTCTAACATGGTTAAGATGTGTATGGAATGATCTCAGATAATGTAACGTTTCTTTTAACTATTTTAATAGAATTCGTTTAATTTTATACTACAACAGAAAAATGCAATTAGTGCATTTTTCATGATTTTTGATTTCATATATCACAAAGATCGTTCTTTGGTATTTCTATCAAATAGAATTTATATTTTGGATTTCTGAAATCTGGAACAGAAATTCTGGGAAACTGGGGCAGTATTGCCTTCTATCATCTCCAGTTCTCCTCCTTCCCCATGCAAAGCTCACACAAAAGCCGATTTCCCAGGCCCCAGCCTCGATTTCTCTGTAGCTCTTACACAGTTCAGAGGTTCAGGCAGATTGCTAAGGCTGATGGGCCCACGCTGTGCTTGCTCACACCTGTCGTCTTCTTTCCCCCCCCAGCCACTCACACATGCAGCAGTAGTGAGTTCCAGTGCACATCTCCTCGGCGTTGTATTCCCCACCACTGGTACTGTGATGAAGAAGCAGATTGTCTCGATGGCTCTGATGAACCTGCCTCTTGTGGTAAGAGCGTAAGCGAGCTTGAAAGCATGATGATGCAGCTAGAGAACTCTGGTCTTTTGTAACCACTTCACATGCAGAGTAGGGTCATTGTAGGATGCTAGCTCTCCCCACACCTGCTCCCAGTTGGGATGCCAGAACAGCTCTGCTGATGTTCATTAAAGACCTGTGTAGGTTGCTGACCAGAATATGGAAGTTGCTTGGTAGATGCTGATAAAATGAGTTTAAAGCTCCTAATATAGTTTCTGCTTGTAGTTATTTAATTTTTGTTGACTTTCAATTGGAGTTTCTGAATTTGGCTGAGTTCTGGCTCATAAGACTGTGCACAGGAGGAGGCAAAAATATTGGGCTCTTCACGTGCGCGCGTGCGCGCACACACACACACACACACAGAACACATGGAAGGGGCACACCATAGGCACACAGATAGGTTTGACAGAGACCATGTAGCCTGCAAGCCTAAAATATTTACTGTTTCGTTGAGAAAAAATTTTACACCCTTGTATAGTTTCATACTCCCTTTTTATAACATTGAGTGGCTATATTATCATTGGGTTAACTGCCTCTGTTATTAAGCATTGAGTTTACTTTTTTCCTATTATTAATATTGTTATGGTAAAAACCATCACATATAAAACTTTTTATTTGGGGGATATTTTCTTTGGGCCACTAGCATAATTTTACAGTTAAATGCAGGTTGTTTTCTATTTCTCTTTACTCTCAGGTGTAATTTCTGTGGCTAATGGTTGCAAAGTGGTATTTAGAGCTCTTTGCCAGTTTTCCCCAACCCCAATACAGAAAACAAAGGGCACATAGTGTTTTGAGGATCTGTAAAGGAAATAATAATTGTTAGGTGTGTACGATAGCCACTCTTTTTACTGAGACTACTTCTTAACTCTTTCTAGCACACCATGAGCGAACATGCTCAGGTAACGAGTTCAAATGTGATGGTGGCAGATGCATCCCAAGAGAATGGATCTGTGATGGCGACAACGACTGTGGGGACATGAGTGATGAAGATGAGAGGCACCATTGTGGTGAGTAGGGCCAGTCACTTCCTCTGCAGAGTGGCATTCCAGGGACCGGTACAGTCATTCTTCTGGGTTTGGAGGGTCTGATTGTCAGGCATAGTGTTGCTTAAGTGACTTCACACTCATAGAATATTGCAGTTACTTGTTTTGAGTGGATTGTGGAACACCATTTCTTTTATCAAGAAAGCTGGAAGTTCTTATCTGAGGTGTCTTAGCAGGGTGTCTTTCCATGGTAGAACCATAAGAACAGTGTCTTCCTGATGCTTGTGTTTGACGGTAGCCCCATACATAATGACTCTGGGGGTGGTCTCCAGCTCTGGGAATGCACTTTCTACTGAGGTGGGTGGCTGGCAGCTGCACATACATGGACTATAGCAACCACTCTATCTCTTCCTTCTTTCTATGCATCAGCAATGGGTTTGGGTAACATTCTTTTATTCTGCAGACATTAACAATTCTGTATCTGCATCTCTTTCCTCCCAGTGTCATGGTTTCTGATAACTCTTATTGACACATATCTTTCCTGTTCACCCTTATTCTACTTGAGGTAGCTGCTATCATGTAGCTGGAGAAGCACTTCCTTTGGAGAAAAACGACTGAATTTGAAGCCCTAGCTCACTCTTCTAGTTCTCAGACTTCAGCCATCCAGTTAACCATTTTAAACTTAAATTTTCCCATCTGTAGAATTGTCATAAAAATACCTGTCTCACTAGTGGAGCCTGGTGGTGCACACCTGTAATCCTAGTGACTTGGGAGGCTGTTACAGGAGGATGGAAAGCAACTTAGTGAGATCTTGTCTCAAAAAATAAAAAAGGCTGGGGATGTAGCTCAGTGGTAGAGCACTACTGGGTTCCACCCCAGGACCAATTACAATAAAAACAAAACAACAAAAACCAACAAAACAAAGCAAAAACCTCTCTCACTTTGTATTTCTAATACTTTTTATAAACTAAAAAACGTTACCATAATGTGAAGGAATTTGGTATCCTATTAATACAATGGGTGAGAATTTTTGAAGCCTAAAGGAAAAAATAGGATCTTATGTTAACTTTAGGGAAAACTCGGTGAGGTGTTTTATTCTGTTGATTTCTTTTGAAATATTCAGAGTCTAAAGCAATTAAAATGGAGCTTTGGAGGTACTTATATGATCTATTATTACTGTAGCATGTGATCTGTCTTCCTGTTTTCCTCCCATTTTCTTTCATCCATCAGAGCGTTAAGTACCATAAGCAAGAGAATGGACTATTCATAATGAGCTGTCATCTGATTTGTGTGTGCTTTGGTTTCAGAGATTCAAAACTGCTCCAGTTCTGAGTTTTTCTGTGTAAATAACAGACCTCCAGCCAGGAAGTGCATCCCCCAGTCCTGGGTCTGTGATGGCGATGCGGATTGTGCTGATGCCTTTGATGAGCATCAGAACTGCACCAGGAGATCTTGCTCTGGGGATGAATTCACCTGCAGTAATGGACTGTGCGTCCCACAAACATTCAGGTGAATTGGGGATTAAAAAATTTCCCAGAAACCTCAAAAACCTGAGTATCAGGATTGACTTATCCATGAAGCACAGCAACCACAGTACCTAGGGCCCACAGCACCTTCAGTTGTCCAAGAAGATGTTTGAATTCCTTTGAAATGAAAAGGAAAAAAAAAAAAAAAGAATTATGTTGGTCAAAGAAAGCATTTTAACATGCAATATTAACATATCTGCCCTTATGTCAATGTGGTCACCTAACATAATTTTTAATAATTTTATGGATAAAGGGGCCCATGAAGGCAAAAGCATGGAGCACTCTTGAAGGTCATAATGTAACTTGCAAAGAGGTAGGGAGATGAATGCAGTGGGCTTGATATAAGAAAGTTCTTTCTTAAAGCCAGTGATCCTCTTCATTTTCCACTTGGAGTAAAGGCATGGGAGCAAGAAATATTTCACTTTCCTGTCTCAGCAATAAGAAAAATCACAGTGCAGGCATGATGATAAATGGAGCTTGGCACTTAGCTCAGGGTCAAGGAGACAACAGGGAGAGGTAGGTGGGGTGAACTGAGACGTGTGTTCTAGTTGAAGACGCAAACATGGTTCAGCATGCAGGAGTTCCTAGGGGACCAGACCTAGTAATGCTCTTTTTAAAGGAAAAGTTGGAAATCTGAATTTCCACACAAAATATTCTGACTTTAAATGCCTCCCCCAAATTTTTAGATTCTTTAAGCACCGTGTGGGTCAAACAGCTCATAGCTTGCCAGTTTGGAGGATGTTCTGTTATGTTCCTTGTACTTTCTTCAAATGTACCACTTCAAATGATTTATATTTTCTTAATGCCCCAAACTTTTGTCACCCCCATTTAGCAAATATTTGGATATAAAGGGAAGGGTAATCCTGATGGACAAGAAAAGTAGTAAGAAGATTAATAAAAATAGGGGAGCCCAGGAAGGGGTTTATTCAAGGGCAGGGGAGGTGAATTTGATGTCGTGAGTTTGATAAGGTAAAAATATTATTAGGCATTTGGTCCCATGAAATGGGAGCTAAGAAAGTTATTGCATGTGCTACGGATGGTTAAAGGCCACACAGGCATATTGAGAGCTTCAGAATCGTCACTCACATCTTACTGGGGAAGGAGATGGCAAGCTAGAGGAAGCAGGCATAGGATGGAACAACAGAATTTCTGGGGCTATTTACCTTAGTGGCAGACATCCATCAACAGGTGCTGAGGTGCACTGGGATACAGTGTGGGGTAAATTGCATGTTTATGATGGGGTCCTGGAGAAGAAGAGAAGGTTAAGTCATGTTCTGTGAAGGCTACAAATGAAGCAGGGGCTTAGCATGATGTCCAAAGTTTAGAAAGAATTAAAGTAGATAAATATTAGGTAGAAAATGTACTGTATGGGGTGACTCATCCCCTGATGAGGCCCAAGTGGACATTGCCAAAGGGGCATAGTTTCTGCATTGACAATTGGAAGATATTCAGGAGTGGAGAACTGTTTCATTTTATTGTGAAAGTGCAGTTAATAAGCTTTGCTTATATTTAACTGATATGTAATCTGTGGATTGCTTTTTATAGTGAAATGAGTCTTCTTTTATCCATATTTTCTCCCTACTTGCTCAGGAGTTCTACTGTGTTATACTTCTCTTTGGTTCTGAATTCAGTAAATGGTTCATATCATCAGTTTTAGAGATAAGTATATTCTGAAAAATCTAGGCATAAGATCTAGGGGATAGAATTCTGGCAGGGCTTAATTTTAGTCAAACTCTGGGTGTTTTTCCTCCCCTTCTGAGTGTTTTGAGCTCTGCCTTTGTTCTATGATCTCCCTCCTGACTTAATCTTGAAAGACTTCTGCTTCATTTGTCTTTCCTTTCCTTATCCCTGTTCCTTCTTCCCTCCTGCCCTCATTCCCTTCCCTTCTTCTCTCTCTCCCTTCCTATGTTTTTTTTCCCCCTCTGAAATTTCTGAATTGCTTTTGCCCAGGATGTGGCATAACAAAACAGGAAAAACGATGACAGTAATAACAACAACCATAAAACCCAAAAAACTGAAACCAAAACCCCAAATCCCATATGCCTGGAAACCTGCACTATAGGGTTTAAAATAACTTCCAGTTCTGTGTGTCTGGAGCACCATTAGGCTCCAAGTGTTCTGTAAATGTGCATCGTCTTGCTCGCTTGGCAGAATGTGTGCTCCCCCATTTGGTACACTGGATGGGATTATTTTTTCCATTGACATTTTCCCCTTGGCTTGTTACTGATGCTGCTGGAGAGCCTGCCTAAGACTGCGTTTTGAGTAGCTCACTGGATTAATGACATGCAATTGTGCCTAAAATCCTGGTGATTTGTTCACCTTGCTGATTTTTTCCCCCTCTTGAGCTGGAAATAAACTAGAGAGAGGAAGGCATTGGTGTCTCAAAGCATTCAGAAACAATTTGAATAGCTCTCCGGAGAACTATTGGGGCTGAACCAGTGTGCTGTGGTCATGGCTTTCTTCGCAGGTCCACACATACATTGTGGTGTCAATCACATTGGCAGTGCCCTGAATCTGTGGATGGGAACTGTGGTTAACATAACTAATTGTAGGTTATTTGTAAAATTGATCACATTCACCTTTGGTGCCTTTTTTTTTTCCTTTGGTGCCTTTTAAGGTATTAAATACTGTGCCTCCAGCTCCTGGACCTTCCATAGTAAATTATTGTGTGAATAATCAAGACTACCTTTGTCTGTCCTTAGCCTAAATTCCTTTATGCTTAGGATGAGTTTGCTATTGTCAGCAGACCCCTTTAGTAATCATGACTTTTATGGGATCTCAGAGTAGCATAGAGAAGAAAGACCAGTTTGATTCACAGAACTTGAGGAAACTATATGGTCCTCATGCCTGGGAATGTTAGGTACCCAAATAGCTTCTAGGACTACAATATGTCTTCTTCCTTTGTCAGTATTCATATCAATCGACTAACTTTACCTCTTTCCTAGCACCATAACAACCCATATCTCACAATAGATGGCTGTCAAATGATGGAAGGATAGAAGGACTGCCAGTGCAAATATGATTCCAGTTGGAGGATAATGTGTTCTTAGACGACACACCCAGTGGTCTTAACCTTTATAGTGCACAGTACTCACCCTATGAATTTCCATCTGGGTATGGGTACTTCTGTCACTGGGATGTTGCCAGTGCAATTAAGCTATTTTATTATCTGAGGAAGATTGATTAATCTACCAACCAGGGGAAAACATGAATGTGGTTATTTTTAAAAGCTCTAGCTCCTCATTTCTCATGGTAGCAACCAGCACCTAGGCATGTTGTGCAAATGCCAAATGTTTTTGGTGGGGAAGATAAAGATTCCTGGGGAAAAGAGGGCCAGAACATTGGCCATATATTATTGAAATGGCCAAGTGGGAGCTGGCATTCAGGCAGGTAGAGGAAGAAGCCCTTGGATGAGAGTTGAGATTTGTCAGCCACTCTGGGTCCTCTCACACAGGTGTGATCGGCGCAACGACTGTGGTGACTATAGTGACGAGAGGGACTGCTCCTACCCCACCTGCCAGGAGAGTCAGTTTACCTGTCAGAATGGGCGCTGCATTAGAAGTGCCTTTGTCTGTGATGAGGAGAATGACTGTGGGGACGGGTCTGATGAGCTGGAGCACCTGTGCCATACCCCAGAAGCCACGTGCCCACCTCATCAGTTCAAATGTGACAATGGGCATTGCATCGAGATGGTGAAACTCTGCAACCACCTGGATGACTGTTCCGACAACAGTGATGAGAAAGGCTGTGGTGAGTACAGCAGAAGACTTGGCAGAAGGAAAGAGGGGCTGGTGGCTGGTGGATTCTCAGTCCTCAAGTCTGGCCAGGACTTTACCATATGTCTTCTGTGTACACATTTCCAAAAGGTTCTTGTTGCTTATATATCAGAAGGCAAAGATTTCTTGGTGTACGAGGCAGGCACACAAACATTTTTGGGGAGCTAACTCTTAAGCAACCATTAGAGAGAACAGAAGATGAACAAATATTCAGGCCATTAATTTTAAGAGCACTGCTAAATAAGGTGCTCAACAATGGACAGTGTTGATTGTCTTTGGACCCTTGGAATGACTTGTTGCCTAAAGCGTCCCTCTGCTGGGACTGCATACTGGCTCTTCAGTTTCATCCTCAGGTGGATTAATGGGAGAGTTTTAATCTCCTCCTCACCCTACCAGCCTACGTAAATCAGTCAAGACTTTATAAAGTGGGCACTGTTTGCTTAGCAGCATCTTGAATTCCTGTCTGGAGTGTTTAATCATGGTGGCGTTGTTTTGTGTATGCTGGCGTTGTCTTTGTGATAAAAACAAATACTTTGAAGGAAAGGTCATATCTTTTCATTGATTTTGTTTTCTTCTGCTGATTCACTATCAGTGCTCATAAAATGCATTGCCTAATTGACCCAGAAGTATATAATATGGTTTCTGTCCTTGACATAAAGGTCAAGTACTAGATAGAGAAATTCAGAAAGTGCTATGGAAATGTAGAGAAGGGAATGTCTACTACATATGATATTTAAAAATGCAAAAACTAAGCATTTGCTCTAATACAAGAAAAATGCCATTAGTTTCTACCAAAATTTCAAAAAACATTAAATAAATAAAAATAACATGTATTACTTATATTAGATATTTATACCAAAAATCTTAAGGAATTTTCTTTTTTTCAGTCCTAATTCAGATATATACCGATTAATGGGAGAGTTTTAATCTCCTCCTCACCCTACCAGCCTACGTAAATCAGTCAAGACTTTATAAAGTGGGCACTGTTTGCTATATTACGTTTTAATTAAATTTGCTGTGCCTAAATTATAGAAACCAAATTCTTAATTGTACCTAATTCAAATGTAAAATTTAGTTTGATCTCCTTAGGTTTCTTTCAAATCTACTAAACATCCACTCTTATAACCAGAACAAGTCTGATTGATCATGTAAAAATCCTCTTTCTTTTGCTTGTAATAATGTAGCCTGTAGATATGAAATGAATTCCTTAGTGTTACTGGGTAAACTAGCAGCAGTACTAGGCCTGGTATTTTTTTTTAAATTTTTAAATTTTTTGTAGCACCTGAAGTAATTTTAAATCTGTGGCTCCTGGCTGAATAGAGAATTAATAAGCACACATTCTCCTATCTTTGCAGATGGATTCTGGGTGAGCTTGGCCATGTGTCACAGGACCAGCCAAGGCAAACCTAGTGTTGTGGTGCTCCTAGTGTTGAGCTCCTGCCGTCCTGTGAAAGGCGAATGTGTACAGCTTTTTGCCACTCTGTCATCAGTGGTGGCAAGCTGGTAGCTTGAGATTGGCCAGGGTGTGCACATCCTATCACTGAAATAGAGGATGCTACAAATAAGCCTTTTTCCCCTTAAGGATCTGTTTTACCTACACACTAGGCAGGCCCTTATTATCTTCTGCTCTCCTCTCTCCTCTCTCCTGCCATTTTATTTTCAAAACTACTGTTTAATAAGAGGTTGGCAAGCACAGGACTAGAAGTCAGCTACTCTTATTAGTAGTATTGAGTGTTAAAACCACTGTTGAAGGATTAAGTGGGAGAGAAAGTTGAAAAAATATTGACTTTTGAATAAGTCTTTGGACTTTGGAAAATCCCCATTGGCAGTCTTTGGAAAATCCCCATTGACAGTCTTCTGGCATGATTCATTAAGAATTGATATTGTCTGGTAGAAATGTTGACTTTGGACTGTGATAGTCTGTTACTGATATTTTTGATATCAAAATAATAATAACTGTCTTTTACCTACAGGCATTAATGAGTGCCAGGACCCTTCAATCAGTGGCTGTGACCACAACTGCACAGATACCCTAACCAGTTTCTATTGCTCTTGTCATCCTGGCTACAAGCTTATGTCTGACAAGCGCACTTGTGTTGATGTTGACGAATGCAAGGAGACACCGTATGTCTGCAGCCAAAAGTGTGAGAATGTGATAGGTTCCTACATCTGCAAGTGTGCCCCAGGCTACATCCGCGAGCCAGATGGGAAGACCTGCCGGCAGAACAGTAACATCGAGCCCTATCTTATTTTTAGCAATCGTTACTATTTGAGAAATTTAACTACAGATGGCTATTCTTACTCACTCATTTTGCAAGGACTGGGCAATGTTGTGGCACTGGATTTTGACAGAGTAGAAAAGAGATTGTACTGGGTTGATTTGGAGAGGCAAGTCATTGAGAGGATGTTTCTGAACAAGACCAACAGGGAGACAATCATAAGCCACAGACTACCAGCTGCAGAAAGTCTGGCTGTCGACTGGGTTGCCAGGTGAGGAAACACTGATGAACTTTTAAAATTTACAAATCACAAGGAAAATACTAACTGTGTTTTATCTGGATAGGGAATTGATCTTTTCCACTTGGAGTAATATGTGGATGCATTTAATACTTCTGCACTTTTTTTTTAGCTTTGTACTTAATACTCAAATGGGATACCATAGAACCTAAAGTCTGGTGATTGTAAGAATTTCTGGTATTATTTTTATGGAGAAGAGTATCACAAGGGAGGAAAGAACCCTGCTATCCCTAGGCCTTCAGTTAACCTGGAGATGATATTAAGGACTGATCCTCGCATTCGTTGGTGCATTCAGTCATTTGAAGATACTGACTGAGTACCTCCTCCCTGCCAGGTGTGATGGCAGGTACTGGGGACCTGGAGGTGAACAGGCAGGCACAGCCCCTGCTGTCCTGGAGTGCACAGGCTTGCTTAAATGCCAGTCATTCCCAAACCTGGGCTGGTCATGAAGCAGAGGATGGCTAATCTGAAATGCTTTTCTTTTGAGGTAGTTCTTCCAGAGACAGAGGGTCTTCAAGATAGGCTGATGCTGTTATAATTAAAACTTTACCTGATGTGGCACACTTCTTAACATCTCTATTGCATTTCAAATCTGTCAGCATCTTGGCAGCAGAAGCCAGTTGAGTTTGTAGTTAATAGACATGAAGCTATAGGCACTAATGTAAATATTTGAGTTGCAGTCAGCCCAGACCTCTAGGTAGCTCCTTGCCTTGTGGCCATCTTCAGGGTAAAAGTCCTAAAACCAGAGGGAGAGTTTACTGCTTAGTTCTTCCTGAGCAGCTGGCCTGCCATACGTGCTCCTACGCTCTTGCTGAATAATGAGTGAAGCATTGATGGCATGAATAAGAATATGGCTCTACTCCATGTCTGAAAGCACAGCGATCAGTGATTTACAGGAACAGAACTAACCATGGTCCCATTCCTGTCCCCATCATTTGCTACATTGCAGGGGAAAATAATACCTTAATTCAAAGATACTGTCATTTAACCCTCTCCCCCCAAACTGGTGGAATGGTATTTCCCCCTGGGTTTCAACTCCTTTTTTCTCTACTGTGACATGTTCTTGGCCAGAAGGGAGAATTATGTATATGTGTGGTAGTGAGGAAGATGGAGCAAGAAAGTCTGAGTGAGACTGGGGAAAAATGGCCCACACCTAAGAAATCTTCTCAAAAGTCCAGGGGGCTAAATATTCTTTAAAACATGAAAGATAGAACTCAGTCACATTTTCATTGGTAGGAGACATTTCTAAGATAGGAACTACATTGAAATTAGAAACATATTCCCCCAACATTAATACAAAAGTCCACTGCCAATATGAGATTAATTTCCAAAACTTTTAAACTTGACCTACTGAGTTTTAAAAGGCACCCCCAATGCATTTTGGAAGATAGAGCTGGCTCTCAGTCCTCTTAATATTTCCAGTAGTGCAGATGGAGAAGATCTTCATGTTCTTTCCAAGATTCTGATCATAGGATCAGTCTTTCAACTGTGGAATGAAGAGAAATCAATGGAATTGCTGGAAACTCAACAGAGTAGAAGTGCCCTGTGGTGGAGTGTAGCCAATCGACAAGGACTTGAATTTCCACTCTGCCACTTACAAATTATATAACATTGGAACCTCTGCAGTCTCTTCAGGAAAATGGGAATAATAATAGCACCTCCTTCCAGGGTTGCTATGGTCTTAAATAATATAATGTCTAAAAAATTCCTTAGTCTCCGGCCTAGCATTTAGTAAGTGTTCAGTATATAGCTACTATTATTGGTATTCTTGGCCTCTACAATGATGGAATCCAAGATTGTGGATTGTGGTCATCTCACTCATTGGGACTAACTCAAGCAACTTAATTGGCAAGGCATGTCCATTTATTCATTCTCATTTCCTCCTTATCAGGCTCAAAAGGATGGATGCTACTGTCCTAATAATGAAATGTTCTGACCTCTAGCATGGTGGATCAGGGCTTATGTTATGCAAAGAGGCATTTAAGCCTTTTAGAAGGAAACCATTCTCTGTCCAGGTGGTATGATTGTCAGATCCTAAATGACTCTCCCATTCTAGGGTACTGATCCTTTGGGAAGGTTATGGATATTTTAAGACTCTGGTGAAAACCACAGACCCTTGATGGATGACAGCACTTAAACACTTGTCCTTACACAGTTTGCATCAGTTTTGGTTGGTGTACCAATCCCCAAAGTCCAGGCTTCCACGATTAAGAACACCTGCTCTACAGAAAATAAATAGGTTTTATTGAGCAGCAATACACTTAGGCCTGAAATATACCTGGGGCAGAAGTTTCTAATAGATTCTAATACATTTCTAAGGCTTCTTAAATTTGATTAAGTAAAATACATCATAGGGTAAGAAACTCATTTTGCCAGTCTAGTCTGACTGGGCCATGGTGGTGAGTCATTTCAAGGATACCAGAATTCAGGGTTCCTTTATACATACTAGATAAGTCTGTTTTCTTGATTCCACCATTCAAACCATAGTTCATGGCACTCACTTCTGCTTCCCCACCTTCTAAACCTTGGCACTGCCTGAGAAGGATGTCTTTTGTCAGCTGAAGAAGGTAAAACCAGACTCCTGCTGTGAGGTGTGGTCTCAGAATTCCCTGTGATATAACCTGAAAGTGGGAACTGTAGCAGACATTCTGGCATCTTCCATTGCCTCACTGCTGCCAAGTCAACTCCTGCCCCCTCCCACCCTCCTTTGGCTGGGGAAATGTGCCTTCTAATAACTGCCTGTGTGATTCTCAAGAAGCCAAATAGGAAGTTGGGTGGCTAAACCAAGTGACTCTACCTGTAACTCCTAGCTCTCTATTTCAGAAAGCTCTACTGGGTGGATGCCCACCTGGATTGCCTCTTCGTCTCTGACCTGGAAGGTCGATACCGCCGCACTCTGGCCCAGCACTGTGTGGATGCCAACAACACCTTCTGCTTTGATAATCCCAGAGGAATTGTCCTTCACCCTCAAAATGGGTATTGTCTCCCTGTAATCTCAGGCTCTTCTTTCATGCCCTTATTCCACCTCTGTTATCAAAAAGGCTGCTCACATGGCTCTCTCAAGGCCAGTGTCTTGCTGGGATTTGTCTTCTGCTTTTCCTGCCTGGTAAATGGTTTAGTGTAATGGGTAGAAGCATGACTTGTTCAAATGATTCTCATCTGCTATTCTGTTGTCTTTGCCATGACTCACCTTTTAACTTTTTTCAAATTACACATTTTGGCTGCATGCAGAGTATGGTGGTAAAAGAAACACTTCTTTCCTGGACTCTCCATGTCAAAGTCACTGAAGTCAACAATTAATCATATTCTTCCTTAAGCATTCCCTGTACCTCATCCCCTTTTATCTCTTCTAGATTATTTTCTGTTAGCTCTCTTTCCTTTCTAAGAGACTCTGTGGGATATAGTCTCCTTTTCTCTAAAGGGAGGAAAGATGTGTCATTTGGCTACTGACTTCCTTCAGCTTCAGGGACTGACCCTCTGTGTTTGCTCCCATAGGCATGTCTACTGGGCAGACTGGGCTTACCGCGCATACATTGGGAGAGTAGGCATGGATGGAGCCAATAAGTCTGTGATTATCTCTACCAAGTTAGAGTGGCCCAATGCCATCACCATCGATTACACCAACGATCTCCTGTACTGGGCAGATGCTCACCTGGGTTACATTGAGTACGTAATAGAAAAGAATGAAACAACTGGGCCACTGTTTAGTACAGACCCCACACCTTGTACTTCCTGTGTATTTGTCCTGTGAATCTTTTAGCTGGCCTAAAAGCTAATTAGAAATCACTTTGAGTTCACTTCTATGAAACTTCTCTAGGTAGTTCACTAAGCCCTATGGTATAATGCAGTAAAAAGAGCGGGAACTTTGAAGTCATACTGATCAGGTTTTATAACCTGGTACTTCCACTTTTTTTTTTTCCTATCTAGAAAATAAGACTAGTAATCTTTCCCCTCAATACTCAATACCCACCTCGATTTCCTTTTCCCTTTACTTTGTTCTCCCCTCCCAATTATGATTAATTTCATGACTTCCATATAGTCCTTGAAAAAAGTAAGAACAAAAGTGTTGGAAAGGTTTTCCTTAAAATACTTTGGTGCATTTACTGATAAGGTACATGATGTACTCTGTGTTGCAGCAGGGGTCTGTTATCATTTATTCAATATGGTAATGCATTGAAATCTTTCTGGCATTAGGATAATTTTTAAAATTGTGTGAAGTATTACAATAGTCAATGAAAATTCTTATTTTAAAAAGGATAATACACATTATTAACCAACTAGGACATGTTTATTTTGGGCCATGGCTATTTGTGGCCCTGATTGGAACATAGTAATGTCTTTAGGGTTAGGGTTAGGGTTAGGGAAGTGCCATTAATTAAGTGCAGGTACTTCAAAGTTTTCAAGTCTTCAAGTTTTTCTGTGGCTTCTGGGGAAATAGTTTTAACACTGCATGGCTAACATGATCGTATTTTTTTTTTTTTTAGTTGGTGGCTTATTCTATTTCTTGTTTGATTTTAGGAGGCCATTCCAGAATTTCACTATTAAAAGATCAGTATTTTAGAAATGACTTTTGGCATAGACTCTTATTAATGACTGAGACATTGGAACTAAGATTCTTGGAAATGTGGCTGTGACTATGGATGATCTGTGATACCTCAAAATGAGAGACTCACTTCTGAAGGTTTATTCGTGCCCCATGGCATGATTAGTACTAAATGTTCTGCAGACCCATGAGGCATATTCCCGGGGTTATACTGAGACCCTGTCTCCTACACCAGCTTCACTACTAGAATGTTCCCAAGAGGGTTGGATTCCAGCTTCATATTGCCATTTCTGGTTTCTTCCAATGATTTCTTTCAATGACTTTAGGAAACAGGAATGGCATCCACCCCAGGAAATTCAAAGAATGCTTAATGGAAAACATAAGCATAAGAGGTAGCAAACCTCCCAAGCCATGCCAGCTGCAGCTGCAGGACACCCTCTGGGGTTAGGAGTCAGTGCTTGTTTCAACTCTGTGGCTATTCCTATTTTTGAAGCATGGCTTTTCTAACTTTTCCATCTTGTGGTCAGTGGAAATAAATCCTTTAAGTTTAGCTTCAGTTTGCATTAAAGACCAGGATGGTAGTTTATTAAGTGGTTTGCTTGTTTGCTCCTTCATCCTGCGAGACATTCGAGGAGGGGGTTATCTTCCTCACTGAGGGAATGTTTCTTCTGCTGCCCCAGGTACTCCGATTTGGAAGGCCGCCATCGGCACACGGTGTATGACGGGACGCTGCCTCACCCCTTTGCTATTACCATTTTTGAAGACACTATTTACTGGACAGACTGGAATACAAGGACAGTTGAAAAGGGAAACAAATATGATGGATCAGCTAGGATGGTGCTGGTGAACACCACACACAGACCCTTCGACATCCACGTGTACCACCCATACCGACAGCCAATCGGTGAGTGAGTGATGGAGGAGTTTGGCACTATTGCTTTAGGTTATGTGGTGTCATAATTCCTTCTTTAGGCACCAATTTCATGATTTAAAAATATCATGATTTACTTGTAAATGTTTCCTTCAAAAACATGCTGCATATTGGGAGTATGCAGATACCTTTAGAATTCATTCTCTAACCCTGGAAAGGCTGCTTTTGAATATTGTTTTGTCTTTCTTTGGGGTACTGGAGATTGAACCCAGGGCCTCACACATGCTAGGCAAGTACTCTACCTCTGAGCTTCATCCCCAGCTCCAGGAAGGGATGCTAATAGCTTCTTTATCATGAAGCTTTTCCTATTCTTAAATAATTTGGGGGTTTTCATTTGTTTTTGATAATATTTAATAGTTGTTATGTTGCCATAGTTACTTCTTCTCGCTTGATAGGAGGACTAAAGTATTTTAAAGTGAGTTAAAAATATCATGAGATTTCAACCCTAAATACTTAAGAAAGTTCCTTTGAATGATAAGGGCATTTTCTCATCTAACCATAATATGATTGTCATACCTAAGAAATCAGCAAATCATCCCTTAATACCAAAATCAGCCTACTTTAGAGATGCTTAAAAGAAAATCATAATCATTATAAATACTTATTAAAAGTCTATTTGCATATGGTGTTGTATTATATAACCAGCAAGTATTATTCCTATCTTGTAGAAGATAATAATGGCAAGAACCACCCACTTTAGTGTCTCCTAAATTAGAGAATCTGCTTTTCTTTACTTGTGAACGTGTACTCCTCTTCATGCAGTGAAAATCATTTGGTGATTTGGAGATAGTCTGGGAAGGGTTTGGAGGATGCACTGGGGACAGGCTGACTTTTCTGGGTCTGCTTTGATGTGATGATGTCTTGCTAACACAGATGAAAAACTTGGAAGTAAGGAAAAATGAGAAGGAACAAAATAAAAGTATTAAGGCATTTCTTTCTGAAAGTTGATATTTTTCATATTATATTATTAGAAGTTCAGGTTAGACTTCACCTCCCACAGATGACCTGGGAACCTAGTGTGGACACTGTTCAGTGTATCCACCCATGTCATTCATGGCCAGACTTTTGTTGCCTATGTCTTTAGGGAGGCATCTCCTGCACATTAAAACTCTTCCTCAGGTTCTGGTACATGAGTATAAGCTCCCCAAGAACTTCTAGCCAACATCAATGAGCATGCCTCACTTCTGGTAGCACACAAGTGCATTTTCTCAAAGCACAGGGTTGATGCTCATATTACTCCATCATCTGTCCTATTTATGACCTTTGGGTAAAGGATAAAACAGGAAAATGATTTTTCTTAACTCTGTCAGAGGTGATGAGTTCAATGTCTAGGTGAGTAAACAGCTAATCCGTACTGGACACTCTTTAAGCAAATGAACATATGTTTTCTTCCTTTTTCCCTAGTGAACAATCCCTGTGGTACCAACAATGGTGGCTGCTCTCATCTCTGCCTCATCAAAGCAGGAGGAGGAGGATTCACCTGCCAGTGTCCAGATGACTTCCAGTCCCTTCAGCTGAGTGACAGAACCCTCTGCCTACCCACGTGCTCCAGCACCCAGTTCCTGTGTGCTAATGGAGAAAAGTAAGGCATCCTCTGCCCACACCTGTGCATTCATTCCTTAGACACATGTTGAGCTAAGAGGCTCTGGGGGATGGCAGTTTTCCAATGACCCAAGGTTTTGGCTAATTACTTTGGTTTATGAGGAAGGAATGCACCAAGACTTTTAGTCATCAACTTCAGATTGTTCCTCTCATGAACAGAAGGAGTTTGCTAACCAAAATGATAATGCTTATGTAGATAAGATTTTGTAGAGAGGAAGGAAACTATTTCTTAACTCTAATAAATTATCCTGAGTGTTAGGACCAGAGTATACCCACTGTCTAAGGAGAATAGCATAGCCTTTGAGAGGGACGGAAGTTCACTGTTTTTGCCACACCTATACTGTGCTACCTCCTTAGTTACCTATGTCTGTGGATCCAGGATTACAGTTTAAGTCCACTTTTGATCATCTGTGTTTGTTGTGAGACATGGCTGTAGATTATTTCCATAATAATGGCCACAAGCCATTGATAATTAGGGAGACTGAGTCAGAGAGTGGGGTAGAGAAAGATGTTAATACAAATCATAGCATCTAAGATGCAATGGCAGGCTGTCTTGTTGACTAGATAAAACATCTGAGATTCCTCTAGCGTACTCTTCTTGACATGGGCACTTAACAGTTGTTTGGGCCCGCCAGCTTACCAGCCAATTCCCAAATGTCTTATATCACCTTGGCAGGCAATCTCAATCACCACTTCCAGAACCACAGCTCAAAACACCGCTTTATTGTTCGTTGTGGAAGGAAGTTAATTATCATATCTGAAGCATACTTTCAGTGTACTCAGGTCTTAATAAACCCGTTCTATCTCTTTGAGTTATCTTTTTTCTGAAAATATACCATGGTAACAGATTTCATGGATCTTCTTGGGGTCCATGGGAGAATATTGCTTAGGATTCAGGGTTGATTTCTTCTCTCCAGACAACTGTTGCTCACCGCCACCCCCGCGCTTCTCTAGTAAAGTGCTGTTTTCCTGTGCAGGTGTATTCCCATTTGGTGGAAATGTGATGGACAGAAAGACTGCTCTGATGGCTCTGACGAACCTGCCCTGTGCCCGCATCGCTACTGCCGCCTTGGACAGTTCCAGTGCAAGGACGGCAACTGCACCAGCCCCCAGTCCTTGTGCAATGCTCACCAGGATTGCTCGGATGGGTCTGATGAAGACCATACTCTTTGTGGTGTGCTGAATTGCTTTATGCGTCTTTTTCCCACTTCTATATTTGGTTGTGTACAATCATGATTCTATAGGGGTTTCCTGAATGTCAGAAGATGAAAACTGGTTCAAAGTCTTAGGAGGAAGGTCAGGGCCCACCCTAGGTCTATTTTTACTTGGTTTTAAAAAATAAAACTTCTAAGATCTTTAAAGGGCAAATGTTTAAGGTAGATAGTAAGTTTCTAGACTGGTGTTTCTTCACCATGTGCTGGGGTACAGAACCCTCCTTGAGAGCAATTTTTTACTCCCTTTTTAAACAAGAATTCATAATTGTAATATTTATCTCCAATTTCACTTAAAAATGCAAAACAAAACAAAACAAAAATCCCCCAACCCAGTACTGTTAAGTAAGAACAACACATCAGCAATAGTAATACACAAGAAGCTGGAAGACCATTATTATTATTATTATTATTATTTTATTTTTGCAGTGCTAGGGATTGAACCCAGGGCCTTGTGTTTGCAAGGCAAGCTCTCTACCAACTGAGCTATATCCACAGCCCTGAAGACTGTTATTCATAGGGGAACAGAAACAGGAAAGATTAGCAGGTCAGGGGATTCAGTCCATGTCTCTTAATTCTGCGTGCAAGAAAAAATTATTTAAGAACTTGAAAGACAGTAATAGACAAAGGACAACTACCCCTGTCATAGTAGTACTGATTGATCATAGGCATGTTAGGATATAAGTCCTATGAAAAGGACTTATATGATTGAGTTCTCCAAGATCCATTAGAGTAAATAGGAGCTTTCTTTCACTGATGCCATCTAAGCTGATAACCAAATGTCCCCCCTTGCAGAGAACCACCGGTGTGAGTCCAATGAATGGCAGTGTGCCAACAAACGTTGCATCCCAGAGGCCTGGCAGTGTGACACAATAAACGACTGCCAGGATAACTCAGACGAAGACAGTGCTCACTGTGCCAGCAGGACCTGCAAGCCAGGCCAATTTAGGTGTGACAATGGCCGCTGTATCCCTCAGACCTGGAAGTGTGATGTCGATAATGACTGTGGAGACTATTCCGATGAGCCCATCCATGAATGCAGTATGTTTCTTAGGGAAAACTCCCTGCCTGACCAGAGCAGGGAGAAGCTTTGTGTGCATTGAGAGGGGACATGGAACCCCCTCACTCAGCCCTGAGGGAGGCTCCCTCTGGGTTCCCCCTGCAAACTCAGGCATTCTGAGGTGAAGTCTAGTGGAATGTCTTACAGTTTAAACCAGAACACTGTAAGACATTCTGTTCCTGAAGTCACTGCTGCTGCCTCTTGGCACAGTGAACGTCTAACCATCCAGAATATAGTGACAAGGGTTTTAACTTCAAATTCAGTTCTTCATCCCACACCCCACAAAGTTACATTATGGAATAAATGAGGGGAACTCATTATGAAAAGTCTGAGGACTCTCTTTTTCTGCTGGCAGGAAGCAGATCACACCTAAAATAGACACTTGTCACCAGAGTCAGTCTGGTTGGTAACATGGTCACTGTGGCTTGTCAGCACTGCATGTCCTCAATATGACAACAGAAAGGTGTTTTGGGTGGCATTTCCCCGCAGGACTGACACTTGGACCTGACTTTGCTGTCTCCTCTCTTTTCAGTGGGCTCTGCCTACAGCTGTGACAACCACACAGAGTTCAGCTGTAAGACGAACTACCGCTGCATCCCACAGTGGGCTGTGTGCAACGGCGTGGATGACTGCAGGGACAACAGTGACGAGCAGGGCTGTGGTAGGAGGGCTGCAGGGAAGGGTTGGGAGCAGGAGCACTGAGCGTCCAGTGCTGTTGTTCTATAAGAGACCAGAGTGTTTTCCCACATCATCTTTCCTTTGTTTCCCTGAGAAGGGATTGCTTGTTGATTCTTCTAAATGGCAGTTTGCATTTTTTTAGAGTTATTGGGGGAATTTAGTTTATATCATCTGAAATGACATCCAATCTCAAAGGATGCCATAATTGAGAAAGATGTTATTAAGGTGTTATGAATTTGTGTAATGTCTCCCAAATGGAGACTCCTTATTCAGACTTTGCAAATTTAAATGATTTCTCTAATCTTATAGATTGGTTGAACTTTGTAGAAGGGGGTAGGGAAAAGACTTGGTAACTGTCTCCATAGGGTAGATTGCCAAAGTAGAATATTTCTTATTTGATGATTTTCATATTCTGAGTGTTTTTTTCTGACTTTCCATTTCATCTATTGGACAGCTGTAATCACTAAGGCAACATGAAAAGAATTTATGGGCAAAAGATCAAATAAATTAATAAAAGTTGTCAAAATCAGGCAAGTGTTCTAACTTGGAACCAAAGTATCTGTGAGCAGGTGTGTGGAAGAGAGGTCAGGAAGATAATGGGTTACTTTCATAACCCTGAGTCTAAAACACTAAAAGCAATGTGATTAAGGTGTTCTGTTGACTGCTGGTATCATTTTAACCTCCCTTACCAGGTGTTTGTTGCAAATTACAAACCAGATGCCAGTTTATTTTTTGGACAGTTTCTACAAAAGGGACTACTACTACTTCAAGCAGTAGGATGAGTTCAGGTTAGCTGAGAGGGATTTTGACAATGAATGGTGCCTCAAGAATGTGGTAACATAAATCTCAGACTGTCTCACAAGCAACCCAGTAAGGACTACTTTGTGCATTTCTTGACCCGTGGTTTATAAGTCTTTGCGATACTTTGCTTTTCAGAGGCAATGACATGCAATCCTTTGGGAGATTTCCGCTGTAAGAATCACCACTGCATCCCTCTTCGTTGGAAATGTGATGGGTACAATGACTGTGGAGACAACTCCGATGAAGAGAACTGTGGTAAGTGTCCTTATGTGTCACCAGGACAGGGGGATGCTCTTTGTCCATATTCGACCCTCTGTGCCATTCATCCTTGAAGGGCGGCCCAGCAGCTCTTTGTGATGGTTGGTGCATTTTTACTTTCTCTGACTGTAGACATAAGCATCTCTTCCTGGGATGCTTGTAATTAAGCTATGGGAGGAGAGGGTATTTTTTGAAGTTATTCTTTTGTCTGTTGAATTTCTTTACTTACCTTCTTTTCCAAAAAGAACTTGAAGTCATTTATGATAAAAGGCTAATGTAGTAAGAAATATAAAATCAGGACCAAGAGAAGTAGAAAAAGGAAAGGCTCTAACCCTAGGATCCGCTTTTCCACCTCTTTCCCCAAAATGACCCCATAGCAGAGAAGAGAAAACTCGTGTTTGGGTGGCATCCTTCCTGGGGTAGCTGACTCTTTTAGGAGGGATCATGGTTGAATATCAGGCCAGGCTTTAGTTCCCGTCTTCTAAGTGAAGTTGTGACTACATGGAATTGAACAGGGAGGTTAAGGGAAGGAAACCCAAGGGCTGGATTGCACCAAACTAGGTGGTTAGACTAGAATAATTGGGTGTGTTTTGAAAACAACTTTAATGAAGCCCCACTCTGAGCACTTGTCATTGACTCATAATATATATTCAATTTCAAATTTTCTAATAGGAAATACATTTTATTTTTAAGTAAGAAGTGATCACCATTTGCCATTTGCAGTTGAGAAAATTAGGATGTTGATTACACCTGCAAACACTAGTCAACTCAAAACTTCTTATGCAACAGGATAGTCCCATTGGCATTTTATTGTTTGTTTTAAAAAATTCATGTTGAATCTTATTAGAGATCACCTATGTTTGACCCCCAGCACCAGAGAAAGAAAGATGAAAGACATGCACACACAGAGATTATCTAAAGCTTCATGAAATAAAAAACTATTTTTAAGGTCCAATCATGTTTGGATAAACCTCTTAAAGGACATTCTTTACAGACTTGGGGTTGAGGCAGAAGGTTTAGTTTTAGAAGAGGAAGGATCTGCTCTTGCAGACCTCTGGGACTGGGATGTGGAAGGGCACTGGGCACTGGGGGAAGGGGCAGGTAGGGATGACTAGCTCCCAACCCATTTTCTTTGTGTGACTCCCTGAGCACACTGATGGCTACATGGCTTTCTCTTTCAGTTCCCCGCGAGTGCACAGAGAGCGAGTTTCGATGTGCTGATCAGCAATGCATTTCTTCTCGATGGGTTTGTGACCAAGACAATGACTGTGGGGACAACTCAGATGAGCGGGACTGTGGTAACTGTCAGGGGTTTTTGAGAGGCACATGATAGACTCTCACACCATGATAGTAGGGACTTTGAACTAGCGTTGATAAGGTTTTTTAGAGTAAAATGACTTTTATGTAATTTATGTAATATGTAAACCTTAGCATAACATGGTATATTCCACTCTGCATTTTCTATGCTTTTTTTAAACATAATTTTAAGTGTCTAGATCATAAGAGGAGAAAATATGAAGCCATTTAAAATTTTTTTTGTTTGTTCTTTTTAGTTATACATGATAGTAGTGTGCATTTTGGATATCATACATACGTGGAATATAACTTTCCATTTTTGTGGTTCTTCATCCTGTGTAATTACACTGGTAGTGTATTCATATATGAACATAGAAAAGTTCTGTCCAATTCATTCTACTGATTCTACTGTCTTTCTGATTCCCACTCCCCCACTCACCTCTGTCTAACCCGGTGAACCTCCCCTCCTCCATCCCGTTTGCCTGTTGTGAGTCAGCATTTGCATATCAGAGAGAACATATGGCTTTTGGTTTTGGGGATTAGCTTATTTCACTTAGCATGAGAGTCTTCAGTTCCATCCCTTACAGGCAAATGCCATAATTTCACTCTTCTTTATAGCTGAGAAATACTCCATTGCGTATATATACCACATTTTCTTTATTCATTCATATGTTGAAGGGCATCTAGGTTGGTTCCATAACTTAGCTATTGTGAATTGAGTTGCTATAAACATTGATGTGGCTGTGTCACTATAATATGGTGATTTTAAGTCCTTTGGCTACCTGCTGAGGAGTGGGATAACTAGGTGAAATGGTGGTTCCATTCCAAAGTTTCTGAGAAATCTCCATACTGCTTTCCAGAGTGGTTGCACCAATTTGCAGTGCCACCAGCAATGTGTGAGTGTACCTTTTCCTCACATCCTTGTCAACATTTGTTACTTGTATTCTTCTTGATGATTACCATACTGACTGGAGTGAGATGAAATCTCAGTGTAGTTTTGATTTGCATTTCTCTAATTGCTAGAGATGTTGAAGATTTTTTCATATATTTGGTGGCTGTGTTTCTTCTGTAAAGTGTCTGTTCAGTTCCTTAGCCCATTTATTGATTGGGTTATTAGGTTGTTTTGGTATTAAGTTTTTTAAGTTCTTTATATATCCTGGAGATTAATGCTCCATCTGAGGTGGCAAAGATTTTCTCCCATTCTGTAGGCTCTCTGTTTACATTCTTGATTGTTTCCTTTGCTGTGAAGAAGCTTTTTAGTTTGGTATCATCCCACTTATTGATTCTTGATTTTACTTCTTGGGCTTTAGGAGAGTTTTTGAGAAAGTTGGTTCCTAAGCCAACACGATGGAGATTTAGACCTACTTCTAGTAGGTGTGGGGTCTCTGGTTTATGCCTATGTATTTGATCCACTTTGATTTGAGTTTTGTGCACAGTGAGAGATAGGGGTCTATTTTCATTTTGTTACATGTAGATTTCCGGTTTTCCCAACACCATTTGTTGAAGGGACTGTCTTTTCTCCAATGTATATTTATGGCACCTTTGTCTAGTGTAAGATAACTATTTATATGGGTTTGTCTCTGTGTCTTCTATTTTGTACCATTGGTGTTCATGTCTGTTTTGGTGCCAATACCATGCTGTGTTTGTTACTATAGCTCTGTAGTATAATTTAAGGTCTGGTATAGTGATGCCTCCTACTTTACTTTTCTCACTGAGGATTGCTTTGGTTATTCTGGGCCTCTTATTTTTCCAAATGAATTTCATGACTGCTTTTTCTATTTCTCTGAAGAACATCATTGGAAACCTTAATAGGAATTACATTAAATTTGTATAGCACTTTTGGAGGTCTGTCCATTTTGACAATATTAATTCTGCCTATCCAAGAACATGTGAGATCTTTTCACATTTTACGGTCTTCTCCAATTTCTTTCTTTGCAATTCTGTAGTTTTATTGTAGAGGTCTTTCACTTCTTTTGTTAGATTGTTTCCCCCCAAAAAATTTTTTGAGGCTATTGTAAATGGAATAGTTTTCCTAATTTCTGTTTTGGTTGTTTCATCACTGATCTATAGGAATGCAATTGATTTATGGCTGTTAGTTTTATATCCTGCTACTTTGCTGAATTCATTTTTGAGTTCTAGAAGTTTTCTAGTGGAGTTTTTTGGGTCTTTTAAATATAGAATCATGTTTTTGGCAAACAGGGATAGTTTGAGTTCTTCTTTTCCTATTCATATCACTTTAATTTCTTTCTTCTGTCTAATTGCTCTGGCTAGAGTTTCCAGGACTACATTGAATAGAAGTGGGGGAGAAGAGCATCCCTGTCTTATTCCAGTTCTTAGAGGGAATGCTTTCAAATTTTCTCCATTTAGAATGATGTTGACCTTGGGTTTAGCATATATAGTTTTTACAATGTTGAGCTATGTTCCTACTATCCCTAGTTTTTCTAGTGTTTTGAACATGAATGGTTGCTGTATTTTGTTGAATGCTTTTTCTGTATCTATTGAGATAAGTGATTCTTGTCTCTAAGTCTATTGAAGTAATAAATTATTTTTCTTTTTTTTAATTTTATTTTTATAAATTGCATTTTGATTCATTGTACACAAATGGGGTACAACTTTTCATTTCTATGGTTGTGCACAATGTAGATTCACACCATTCGTGTAATTATACATGTTAATAGAGTAATGATGTTGGTCTCAGTCTACTATCTTTCCTTCCCCTGCCCCTCCCCCACTCATTTCCCTCTACACAATCCAAAGTTCCTCCATTCTTCTCTTACCCCCCTTATGTATCATCATCCACTTATCAGAGAAAACATTTGACCTTTGTTTTTTGGGGATTGGCTTATTATTTCCATATGTTGGACCAATATTTCATCCCTGGGACAAACCCCACTTGATCATGGTGTACTAATATGAAGCCATATTTAAGTCTCATTTTAGTTTAGACATTCCTTGGAGCAGACTTAAATCTACTTTGGCCTCATAGGCGCACACACACACACACACAGGTCTTCCTACTATTCCACAGGAGGGAAATCCTAAATACCAAGTGATTGCTACAGCTTTTTACTGATTAAATGTTGGGTCTGAGGAAAATCGGGGAACGTTGAAAATGGGAGAATTCTGCTATCTGAAGAAAAGCTGAAGATCTGGAGATTAGTTAATTGTGAGGAGATAGGTCCATCCATCTCCCTATTGAGTGGGACAAGTGTGAGTTTGAGAATTTATTCACATGCCAGCCACAGCTGAGGGTTTGGGTAGGAATGTGATGAAGCACTTGCCTCTCTCTGTAGACCTAATGCTTGTCTGAAAATGACAAGGCCTCTGGGAATGACAGTCTTTTCTCCTCAGAGCTGAGGACCTGCCATCCTGAGCATTTTCAGTGTGACAGTGGACACTGTGTGCCCAGCGATTTGAAATGTGACGGAAGAGCTGACTGTTTGGACGCCTCTGATGAGTCCACTTGCCGTAAGTCCCTGACAGCTGTGCTCCTGCTTACCTGAGCATGTGCATCAGGTGATTTAGACACCTGTTAGCTAATACTCCTTAGATTAAGACTCTGCATCCACTGATAATTATCAATTCACCTGGGGCCTGGGTCATCCTATCCATTTATGCACAGTGGTATCCAAGAGCATCTCATTGACAATATCTTTTAAATATATGTGTATATATATATATATATGTATATATATACATATATATATATATAATTTTTTTTAGTTGTGGGTGGACCCAATACCTTTATTTTATTTTTATGAGGTGCTGAGGATCGAACCCAGTGCCTCACACATGCTAGGCGAGCGCTCTATCACTGAGCCACAACCCCAGCCCTGAAAATATCTTGAATAGAGAATATATTGTCATCTGTGCTACCAAAGTGTCTGTCTGTTATTAACTCCTATACTAATATTAATCAGATTAAAACATTTCAGATAAAGAGGATTCAGGCAATGAGTAGACTAGTATAAAGGACTTGGGTTTAGATATTCCAGGATGAATTAGGAAGAGCAGGCTGTAACGGCAGAACTGAGGGGGAAATAGCAGGGGAAAGCCTTCCTGAGTGAGTTCCTTTGTCTTATGATTCAAATGTGTCTCCCCCAACTCCATCTATAGCCACTCGCTTTCCCAATGGTACATACTGCCCGGCTGCTATGTTCGAATGTAAAAACCATGTTTGTATCCAGTCCTTCTGGACATGTGATGGCGGTGACGACTGTGGCGATGGATCTGATGAAGAACTTCACCTGTGCTGTAAGAGGGAGAAGAGCTGGCTGAGAGGAAGTGGTGGTGTCTGGCAGAAACCACTGCTTCTTATATGCAGTGTGTGATTCTGGGGGACAGTTTTGCAATTTTTAAGGACTAGACATATGATCAGTATTTGTACAATATCACTTGGTCTCCCTGCTTCAGTTTTCTAACCTGAGAACACTGGATCAACATCCATGGTTTTAAATGTTTTGTGACCTTAGAAAACAATTTCTTCAAAAGAAGAAACTCAGTGTGCATAAGTAGAGGCAGGTCTGCTTGCTCAAAGACCAGGTGGGGCAGTGGGTAGATTGTGACTATTCTGCTCCATTCTATTTTTAGTGCCCCTTGAAAAACCGTCTCCCTATTTCTAGAGCTTCTTGGAGCACTTTAGAAACTTTCGAGACTTTGTCCTTAAAATTACTTCCCTTTCATGTCATAATTCAAGGCCATCAAATTCCCTGTTGTTATGTGATACACATTTATGTTTCAAACCAGTGAATTTCAGGTGTGGGGTAGAATCAGTGGGGAAGACTGTCCTGTCCTCACATGTCCTGGCCTTAGCCTCGGCTCAGGTCCAATGATGTGGAATCTCCAAGGATGGAGCCTGACATGTATATTTTTAAAAGCTCCTTATCTTTTTGATTTAGTCCTCTGGTTGAACCCTATTGATTTTAACAAAATGAATGAAAATAGAAATTACTTCAGTAAATTGGCCTCATGCTTTGAATCATTGTAGAAAAGCTAGGATGTTAGTTCTCAAAGTGTCCTCCCTAGACTAGGAATGCCATTGTCCCTTGGGAACATCTGAGAAATGCAAATTCATAGGCCCTATCAGATCATCTATGCATGAACAAGACTTCCAAGTGATTCTGATGCAAGCTAAAATTTAAGGACATTGCGTAAGTCAAGTTCCCAATACAGAAGAAGGGACCCCCTCGAAACCTTCCTGCTGGAACGCTTATGAGCTAGCTCTCAGTCTGACTTAGCTACAGTTGGCTTCTGAAGTTCACTTCGCTTCTTCCACTCATTTCTTACACTCATAATGATTGATTTTTAGCCAAAGCTTTGACTCTTCAAAATGATAAATCAGAGTATTTCCTTCCCTCCCAGAAAATTTCAAGTGTATACATTTTTTTGTCACAGTGGCATTCCAATGCTTTTTTTCTTTTTTGCCATCTCTTTCATTGATAGGAACTGGCTGTTTCTTATTTTGTTTTAAACTTGGTGATTCTTGAAAAATATATTAAGCCATGTCAAATTTTCAAAGAAGTCCTTGGCAAGTAACTTTTCACAAGCCAAAAAGTCCATAGCTAGTAAAAATTATATTTTGGATAGTCAGTGACACACCTTTTCTTATTTAACAATGATCAACACTGCTTCTAATATTGCAGTAACCCTTCACGGCAAGTAATTCTTGGCAAAAATTGGTGCAGTGCCTTGGTGTGTACTGGACTTAATCAAATGAGCAAATGACTGAGTGAAGAAGCAAGCCTGTGCTGGACTGATGTGGCAGTTTTAGATATTGACATTCATCTTCTCTTCACTTGAGATTTAATTTTTCCATCTTTTTCTTTTTTTTCAGTCAGTGTTCCCTGTGAAACACCTCATCGTTTCCGGTGTGACAATAATCGCTGCATTTATGCTCACCAGCTGTGCAATGGCATGGATGACTGTGGAGATGGAACCGATGAGAGAGAGGAGAACTGTAAGAAAAGGGAGAGGGAACACTAAGGGCCCCCACCCCAGACGAGACTGTGGGTCAGGGAGGATTTTGGCAACATTCAGCTTTATAGCATTTAATCAAGTCCCAGAGTGGGGTAAAAGTAGCAGTAAACTAATTCTTCCTGAGGAGCAGAGTTTTAGTAGTTTTAGCTGCTGTCCATCACAGGTATGTGTCATTCCCCAAAATATGCCACCAGGAGCGAAGAGTCTTCTTTGCTGCCAAGGCAGGAGAAGAGAGAAATGGTGAGGGCATGCAGGTTTTTAACTTCCCGGGTCTGGAAGTGACAGATATCACTTGAGTTCATAGTCCATTGGTCAGAACTAGTCACATGGCCCCAATTTATCTGCCAAGTGCATTGGGAAATGCAGGGAAGTGTCTGGATATTTAGTAAGCACCAATTGTTTTCATCACAATTTATGCTTGTGCCACAAAATATCCTTTTATGGTTTTTTATTTTTCCCTCACACACAGAACACTCTTAATCCCTCCCTAAGGGACAGAACTCATAGTCTCTTTCAGTAACTGAAACCTAGGAACTCTGGGTTATGGACCTTAGTTACTCCATCAATTCCAGATGGGGTTCCTCTTGGTGTGAAGACCCATCAACTAATAGCCTAGTTTTACGTGTCACAATAGAAAGGGGTAGAACAGAGGAAGCATAATAGAAATAAATGCTTCCATTGGAATGAATGAATTAATGGCTCTTTGCAATCACCAGTGTTTAGCAGTTCTGAAATACCTCAACTCTGAAATGATGCATGCATGTGTCATGGGTGACGCCTGTTGGCATAGGGCAGTCCTGATCTGTCTGTTGTCCTGGAGGAATTAGCAATAGCACTCCTTTCACTCTCAAAAGTACATTGGCATGGAGAGTACATGATAGGGCCACTCTCTTTCTAGTAGAGTAGCAGGATATAAAATTAATGCTCATAAATCTAATGCATTTTTTTCGTAAGTGATGCATCCTCTGAGAGAGAAATTAGGAAAACTATACCATTCACAATAGCCTCTAAAAAAATAAAATACTTGGGAATCAATCTAACAAAAGATGTGAAAGACCTCTACAATGAGAACTACAGAACACTAAAGAATGAAATTAAGGAAAGTCTGAGAAGATGGAAAGATCTCCCATGTTCTTGGATAGGCAGAATTAATATTGTCAAAATAGCCATACTACCAAAAGCGCTATACAAATTCAATGCAATTCCAATTAAAATCCCAACGACAGACCTCATAGAAATAGAGCAAGCAATCATGAAATTCATTTGGAGGAATAAGAGACCCAGAATAGCTAAAACAATTCTTAGCAAGAAGAGCGAAGCAGGGGGTATCAC
>JAJEJO010005163.1:0-18990 GCA_020662805.1 Glaucomys volans | reverse complement strand
ATGGAGGAATAAGAGACCCAGAATAGCTAAAACAATTCTTAGCAAGAAGAGCGAAGCAGGGGGTATCACAATACTAGACCTTCAAATATACTACAGAGCAATAGTAGCAAAAACAGCATGGTATTGGCACCAAAATAGACAGGTAGATCAATGGTACAGAATGGAGGACACAGAGACAAACCCACATAAATATAGGTATCTCTTCTGATACTGGGAAAGGCCCCTCTAGGTCATGGAGCTGCTCTGGGAGAGGAACTCCCACACCCATTGTTCCTTATTGATCTCATTCTACCTTTCATCAGTTTTTCCTTGTCCATTTTCCTCTTCAAATGAAGAAGGAAGGGGGAATATGCCCTTCTTAGGGATGGTACAGTTTTCTAAACCTGCTTCTTACTTGTAGAAGGTTGGGGGCTCAAGTGTGTTTTTAAAGTCTGTCAGTCATAGTATTTTGGTTTATTTGGTCATCAGGATCTCTCAGGAACTGGCAGGCATTTGACCTCGTTGCTTCCAGTCAGTTCTAAAATTTAATGACCTCACTCAGAGTTCCTTTTGAGACCCAGTTCTTAAATCTGTCTTATTTCTTTGCTTGCCTTCTGTTTCACACCTCTTTATCAACCAATTGTCACTTATATTCATCTAAAAAATAGGTAGTCACTTTATCCATCTAAGATGTTTTACTGGGACTTTGTGTCTTAAAACCTTTTAAACATCAGACTTTTAGTTAACTTTCCCACACTTCAAATTTCTGGACTTTTTTTCTTTCATTTCTGCTTACTAATTAACCAATTTCCCCCTGTGCTTCTCTTCTTATACTACCTGGCCAAATTCAGGTAATGGCAACAGTGCACTTTACTAACATTTTGTCTTCTAACCTCTTTCCTTAGATTGTCAAGTTCAGAAAGCATACAAGCTACCTTCCAGGTTTTCCATGGTACAGCTTTACCGCATGCTTTGCCATTGCAGAACACACATCTCCATCTTTTCTGCCTCCAATATCAGTTTCCTCCTTGCTTGCCTTCTGACTGTTAAGCCAATACCATATATTTTAGGTTTTTGCTTTGAAAATACCATTCTTCTCTCATCACTCTGCTGTGGCTAGTGCAAACGACAAATTTTGAAGTCTCAGTGAGGGGACATAACAGAAACTTCCTTCTGATTCATGAAGAGGCAGTTTGTACAGCTCTTCACCCTTGGCTCTGTCACCTGCCACACATGGCTTCCAAGGTTGCTGCAGGAGCATAGAGACAGGAGGTGCATGGGCTTTTAATTCCTTCTGCTCAAAGGTGACACCTGTCACTTCCAACTCACTCACCACTGACTAGAACTAGTCCCATGGGCATGGAACCAAACTGGATGAGAGGAAGACTAGAAACTGTAGGGAAGCATACATTTATTTGGTGAGCAATCACTGTCTCTGCCACAGAGGGAAGCACCTTTTTTCACAGAAGAAGACATTTTAACTTTAACTTGTTCTTAAATCACAGGTAGAAAACCAACCCCTAAACCTTGTACAGAAAATGAATTTAAGTGCAGCAACGGAAATTGCATTTCTCAGCAGTATGTATGTGATGATGTTGATGACTGCGGTGACCATTCAGACGAAACAGGCTGCAGTAAGTTAACACTTATTTTTGTACTTCATTATGGTAACAGATTCACCTAATTAAAGCATATAATAACATAAAGTGGGTGATAACCACACACTTCTCTTGGATTAACTTTGTGCTCCAACCTGCAGTCAAACTCACAGCTACCTGTTACTGACTATATATCCTGTACCAAGACTTTATGCTAAATATCCTATAAGGGTTATCTCATTTCATTCTTATAACACTCTTATGAGTTGGATATTACCCAAACCCCCTCCCCCCCATTTTTTCCAGTACTGGGGATTAAACTCAGGGCCTCACTCACTCTTTACCACCAAGCTTCATTCCCAGCCCTATTTTCCTTTTTAAAAATGTACAAATAAAGAAACCAGCTTAGACATTAAATAAAGTGGTCAGGTCTCACTGTTATTAAGAGATTCTGTCAAGATTTGAACTCAGGTCAATCTAACTGCAGGGCACAGTTAGGATGAAGTTATAGGAAAATCCTCAAATTTGAGAAGGAAGCTCACAATTCCATGTGATTTCTGATCTTGTTGAGGACTCTTGGTGAACACTAGACCCAGAACTTTTGCATCCTAGGAACCCTAATCACGTTATAGATATTGGAGCTAGGAGAAGATTACAAAGTCTAATTATACATATGAGACCCAGAGAGGTTATGTGGTTTGTTCAAGGATATCCAACTTAATAATGGTCATGCATTTAGTAATGTGAATGAGACATGACTACCACTCCTACAGACATTTGAAAGATCATAAGAGAATAATGCTATGAACAACTGTGGCAACCAGCTAGACAGCTTATGTGAAGTGGACAAATTCTTAGACACAAAACACTGAGAGTGGCTCAAAAAGAAATAGAAAGTATGAATAGATATACTATGGAGTATACTGTGGAGTTGTTTTGAGCTCACAATGAATCTTTATTGTAAAGCTGTTGTGCATACGGTATGAAGTATGTACTTGAAGGGCGGCATTCCATCGAATGCCATTGTGCATTTTCTTTGGGAGGGGGGTGGTACTGGGGAGTCATTGTGCACTATTTGGTGGTTATTTTCCTTTTCTTGAAATTCAGTGGTTTTAGTCTGTTCACACTATATAAACTATTATAGTCATTGTACCCTAGGGGACCCTGAGATGTGGTTAATATCCTCTTTTTGCACACTATGGAGGACAGAAGTAGAAATCTATTGGGATTTGAAGGAAGTGAACCAGGAGATTCCACAGTTCCTTGGCTAAAATATTCAGAAGCCTGTGACCAATAGGCATTTCATTTGACAGGTAGATGCAGTTTGACTCCTTTATGGAGATAAACACCACTCCCCACTCCTTTATCGATGTTTATCTTTGTCAGCTTCTCTGTAAGACAAAGGTTTGTGGGTAGATAGATACTGAGGATGAAAGAAGCATACTGATAAGAATGACAGGGATGAAAGCCAGATGTCAGGGACAGATATTGCCAGAGACAGCACCATGGGCAGCAATGAGCAATGAAGTGCTTGGGTGGAGTCTGAACTGTGAAAAGTCTATCCGGGAGCATCTGGACCCCAGAGTGGCAGAGACAACATGAGCCATTCATATAGCCCTACGAAAATAAAGTATTGGTTGATTTAACTGTGAAACTTGTAAAATCTAGAAAACACATTAATAATTAAGGGTAGGATTTGGGGTGTGACTAGGTGGTAGAGCATGTCCTTCATGTGCAAGGCCTGGGTTCAGTACTAAAAAGAAAAGAAAAGAAAAAAAAGGTAGAAATAATTTGAATCCCATTACTAAGAGACCATACTCTTAAAGTATGGTAAACTTTTGCTGTCTTCTTTTGCACATATATGTCACATATATATTTTAATATTTAACAAATTTAAAGAATATACTATGTTAGCTTTACAATCTTTTTCTCCATTTTATTATAGATATTTCCTTGTCAGAGTATCATTTGAAGCCTTGAATTTTAATGGCTGCATAAACAATCAATCATGTAAAAAATCATAACTTGTTGCTTCTAAGATGTATGCTTATTTTTACTTTTTAAAATTTCTGAAACCAAGGTGCATCTTACAGTTGATAACATGCCATAGTGTAAGTTCCAGAGTTCTTCTATTTTAAGGTTACATAAGAAAATGGTGCATCAGGGATGTCTTAGATTTGATAAAAAGGTACTATAACATAGATACTGAAGGTTGTTTTCAATAATTTTTTACTGTAATATTATGACCCTTAAACATAAATCATGTTTTATTCCTTCCTGAGGGAAAATTCATTAATGTAGAATAACTGGGTAAAGGAGTAGAATACCTTTACTTTTATTTATTTTATGCTGTAGTGTAGTGCTGAAGTGCAGGCCTTGCACATTCTAGGCAAGCACTCTACTACTAAGCTGTATCCCTAGTTCAGTATGAATATTCTGTAAAACCTTGATATATACATCCATATTGTAAAGTTCCCTGCCATGTACTAATTTATGGTTCATACAGCATGTATGACATGCTATTATATGACATGACTACACATTTTATTGTACCCTGGCCAACTCTTGATATATGCATAATGAATAAGTCAATATTTGGCAAATTATAATCTTAAAACTTTATAATTTCCCCCTATTTGTTGTCTAACCTGAATCAATGTCCCCTATCTATTTATATTTAAGATGCTATCTAGAATAATAGGATGAGAGATAGCAGAGATAGCAGAGGAGGAGGTGATACTTGCAGAGTCCCTGGTTTCATAGTTTTGGGGTCCAGGATTGGGTGTTCTGAGGGTGAGCCTGTCAGGGCCATGTGAAATGGGAAAATCACCTCCAAATTCTAGCATTACATACATTTGTGTGAATGGCATTCAGGCTGTTCCCAGATATTAGAATAAAGATGCACCCTGTCTTCTGGAGGCTTTGGAAAGGGGTTCTCTCAAGGTGCTGTACAGCTGTTTCCGCTGATACAACACTGGACTATTCATTTGGGACTGGTCTGGCTTGTGCCTTCCATTTGTAATGCTGGATTTCAATTTTCAGATATGGGAAAAGAAAGAACATGTGCTGAAAATCTGTGTGAACAGAATTGTACCCAGTTAAGTGAAGGAGGATTTATCTGCTCCTGTAGAACTGGGTTCAAAGCTGGTATTTTGGACAGAAACTCCTGTCAAGGTAGAGTATATTTCCTTCAGTCCTTATAAAGAGACTCTCATCCTTTTTTGGCTCTCTGGCCATTTCCTTTTATTAAACCATTATTTAATTTTCTTAATGGGGCTAAACTCATGGTTTTTGGTCATCAAAGCACTCAAGAATGCCAGTTGCTTTTCTTTCCTGCATGCCTAGCAAAGTGTCTTGAAGCTAGTGTGTGTTCGAAATGTCTATGAAATCGAGGTGAATGGTATAGGCCTTGTTGATGGAGGCTGCTTATTGTCTCCATATGAAATCAATTAAAGACAAGCACCAGGCTTACTGTCTTCATCTTAAGTCCAACGCCCATATTTTTCACACACCTATGTAGGTGAGGCATGAAGGAGTTTTAAGGTGTGGAGTTTAAAAGAAGCTTATCAGGAGTATCAGTGATGAGTATGATTCTAGGTGTCTCTTATTATGTGAATTTGCTGTGCTAATTTGTGTGTCGTACTTAAATGATGGTTAGAGTTCTTTTGCACGCTGATGCTTAAGAACTCAATTGAAAAACCAAATTGATGACTCTTGTTCCTGAAGCAAATTGGCAGAAGGGAAGCGATACTAACAATAACATTACAGATGCTTTCTGAGTGAAGATTTGCTCTGCTGTTTTATGAAGTCACACTGCTTCAATTAAATCCTATCTTCATTGCTGACCAGCTTTTGGACTTCATGCTTAATGGTAGTAGTCCATACTTCATAGAGTTTTTAAAAATATATTAAATTAGTAAAAAAAAATGAAAAACATGTGAAACAGCATCTGAAACTTAATAAGTGGACTTCAAATGTATCAATGCTTAATTTTCATCTGTACTTTTCTTGGTTCTTGTTGCCTGTGAATATGAATTTAAACAAAAACAAGGTCTCTAAGGAATGGATGGGAACAGATGTTGCATACTTGGTTTTATTTTGCTTACAGACATCAACGAATGTGAGCAATTTGGGGTCTGTCCCCAGAACTGTCAAAATACCAAGGGAAGTTACGAATGTTTCTGTGCGGATGGCTTCAGGTCAATGAGTGCCCGCTATGGAGAACGGTGTGCAGCTGACGGTATGCTGGGTTCAAGTCACATCTGTCAACATTGGGGGGAATTAAATGCCAAATGAGTGCCATATACCAGGAGATGAACTTTCGACTCTTAGTCTTCCTGTTAACTGGCCAGATACTTTTCTTCTAACACCTTCCCAGTCTCTGTCCTCCACTTCTCTTTCCTCTCCTGTCAGTTTAAAATGCTAACTACAATCTCCCCCAAATACATAGGATTAAAACAAGAGTCAGGTATTGTTTATAATTCTGGATTTGGCCTTTTGTCTACCTTCAAAAAGTGACAAAATGTTACCCTCCAGAAGATTCCACTGCAGCAAGAGCTTGTGGAGGGATGGTCAGCAACAGAAGGTACCTGAGGAGGTCCTTGAGCTGCCCCTCCACCAAGGTCAAGGTCTGAGTCCATATAATCCAAAATGGGCACAAAAAACATTGAACTGGGGGCAAGCCAGAAACACTCTGCTGCCTATCCCATTGTTATTGTTCAGGGACTGTTGGTAACAGACAGGAGGAGTCTGGTGCATTCATAACACAATCATTAGTTTATGTTTTAGGTTAATGCCAGTATTTGAGAATCAGGCCAAGTGAGCAGCAGTAATAAGTACCAGACAGCAATGACAAAAGAGAAGGAATTTAAGTCAGAGGTTTTATACATTACATTTCAGAGGCCTGATCAAAACCCAAGTTAAGGGGTCTATGCCTTTATTTTGATTTTAAAATTTTTAGTAGAGTTTAAGAAACTTGTCCTTCCATTTTGTTAATTCTGGGAAAATGTATATTCAATATATTCACATAGATTGGCCTTTTAAAGCATATGTTTGGCTTAAATAGGACAAAATACTTAAGTATTTTATCCTCCAAACGTTTTTGACAGTGAATGAAAACCAGACTGATGGCATTTGAACAGTTGGTCTGGTAATTAAGCAGCAAACTTTAAGCTGTTTAAATCTTTTAACTAAGGAGATCACTGAAATAAGTTAGAATATTCATATAAAACATAATGTCAAGATGGAGGAAATATATAAAATGAACTTTTAGAAGTTACTTAAATTGCATTTGATTGACATTATGCAAGTAGATTAAATTTTTGAAATTCTTGACAAGCATTTTGGGATGAATCATCATTGAAAACTGCTGTAGGTAATTTTTTTTTTTAAATAAAAAACAAGCTGCTTTTTTCCTCACTAGCTAGAAGCTAAATTGGGTCATAGAGATGATTACCTGCTAAAAGAATCATAAAATCTGTCAGTAAAGAGTGAGGAACAAGAACTTCCTGGTAAACTTTTGGTGCGGCTGTGAATGTTATATCCCTTTTGTGAGACTGAATGTCTATAATCTTGTCTGTCTTAATGTCAGCAAATAAAGAAAATAAATTCACTGAAAATGAGGGCTCTCTGTAGCAATCACAGCCTCATCTTGCTCTAACCTGTCATGAGGACACAGAATAAAGAACGGATAATATGCCTAAGCAGAGAAGTTAGCTTTTCACCTGAAATGGGAATGAGAATGTCCACAGTCATGAATTTTGGAACCCAGTTGTATAGTTAGCTTTATTGATTAACAGAGATGGTCAGATTCCTATGAAAATTCATGTTTCTTTTTTGTTTTCTTATTTTATTTGTTCTTTTTAGATATACATGTCAGTAGTGTGTATTTTGACATACTGTACATACTTGGAGTGTAACTTATTCTAAGTAGGATCCCATTCTTGCACTTGTACATCATGTTTTTTAAAGGGGTTAGGGAATACCTGCTATGCATTTTATATCCTACTTTATATTTTAACAGTTCAGGTTGAATTCAAACAAAGGAGCCTCTGTTTGTTTACAGGTAACCCTCCACTGTTGCTGCTGCCTGAGAATGTTCGAATTCGAAAATACAATATATCATCTGAGAAGTTCTCAGAGTATCTTGAAGAGGAGGAACATATCCAAACTATTGATTATGACTGGGATCCCGAGGGCTTAGGTCTCAGTGAGTATAAACTTTGGCATCTATCACTGATAATGGTTGATTTTATTAAATGTTTAGATGTTGAATTGGGGGGGGTTGTTTTTTAACAAGTGGATTTTGTTGCACAAGTGGAAGAAAGCTCCAGATGCCTTCTTGTGGGATTGAGTTCCTGCCCATCTTCTCCCAACTTTGCTTCAAACCTTCGCCCAAAATCTCCTTGTCTTTTAAATGGTCTTTCCTTATGTGGCTCCCATTCTTCCATAAAATTGTGCACTTGGGAAATTTTACTCAGACCTCCAAGTTCCAATGCCATGTCCTCTGGGACATCTGTAATTCCTCCTGGAGGAGTTGTGTTAAGTGCAACCATGAACCTGCAGCCTTGTGTATATGCTTCTACCAAAGCATCTGTGACATTGAGCTACATAGCTAGTGGTGCACATATTTTTCTTCCTATACCCAACCATGTGCTCTCTGGAGACAGAGATCTCATTCATCTGTTCATGTCTAGCTCCTGACCTAACAGCTAGTTCAGTGTATGTGGTGATTATTTGAAATGCTTAGTTGGGTGCATGCCAAAAGAAACTATAAAGCCTACCATTGGGCCTCTCTTGGCTCTGTATGGGAGGCAGTAATGGGTAAGAGTCAGAAAACTGGTCTTCTATACCTATGGCTCATCTTCTCTCCTTGTCTTCCTTGTATACTACATTTATAACCTTGAACAATTGTAACCATTCTCTGGATCTCAATTTGGTATCTGTTAAATAAGAGTAGTCATCTTGTTCTTCCTACCTACCTCTGAGAGGTATTTTGGAGGTTGAATTAGATAATTGATATGAAATGCTTTGAAACATCAGTAACTACATCAATATAAGATTTATTATTGTATTTCCATACATATTATTGTTGTATTTCATGCAGACAATAAGTTTTTCAAGAAAGGTATGTATCCAGGAAAGCAGTATATTCCCAATATATGCTTTAAAAGCACAGTTTTCCTGTGCTTTTAAAATACTTGCTGTATATTCTCCTTTCATCTGTACATAAAAAAGGACTTCTTGTCTACATGGCTCTTGTATTGCCACTGATACTGCATGTGACTTTAAATTCTCAATAGCCCAACCTGGTTTTTTAATACATTCTGTTTTGGAAACTAGACTGAGAGCAGATAGGCTCTAGATCAATATTTTAATGAGTTACCCTCAAATAGAGATGACTAGGAAAATATTAATAAGTTGTCACTTGAAATATTTGGAGCAAATGGTTCAAGTATGATAGGATTTGAGGTTGGATCATGTTGATGTAATTGAATTATTAGTATCATAAAAACAAAGGAGAAGTGGAGATGCTAATAAGTGAATAGCAGTTCACTTGATCAGACCGCATTTCCTCTCTTACTTGATGTTCTTCATATGAGACTGGCATGTGTCTTCCTTGTAGGTATTGTGTACTACACGATACTAGCACAGGGCTCTGAATTTGGTGCTATCAAACGTGCCTACATCCCCAACTTTGAATCCGGCAGCAATAATCTCATTCAGGAAGTTGACCTGGGCCTGAAATACATAATGCAGCCAGATGGACTAGCAGTGGACTGGGTTGGAAGGTAAATTTGCCACAGGTCTCCTTCTTGCCTATTCTATCTTCCTGACTAGAGCTCTCTGCTGCTCACATTGGCACATGACTCAGCTTGGGCCCAGGAATGGGTGTGCTTAGCTGTTGGTGTCACTTGGCAATGCCTGGGCTTGTCCTAGTCCCAGCAACCTCCTGTGCTTACCCCAGTGTGTCATGTAAACATTATCATTTCCTGTTTTCTATGTGTGCCATGAGAAGGTTTGGGAAAGCACCCAGGTCAAGATCCTGTATTATATCAAGTAGAGTTTTCTTGCTGACAGAGTTCTGGATTCTAAAATTCTTTCAGTTATGGCAGCACTGTTCATTTTGTGAAGCAAGGGAACAGTCTCACAATCCTCCAAGCAAAGCAGTTGAGATTAAGCTGTTTTCTCTCTGGTAATTGTTTTGGGGAGGAACAAGCCACATCTTGTGTTTTAGCAGGCTAGCTCTCTGGAACTGATTGAGAATTGGACTTTCCTGCTTCATCTTTGGGTTTGAGTTAAAGGAGGCATCAGCTCTGTTATTTTCTTTTAGACCTTTTAGTACCATCTGGCTCTTGTATCTCTTTTAGGGACCAGAGCCACCCATTTTGGATGATCCCTAAGTCAGAACCCTCAGGAAGATGCGTGAGATGCAAAACAGGGCGGAAAAGTTATTCAGCTCCTTCTTCAAGGAGGATGCTGGTACTAGTGTGACCTTAGGGGAAAGTAATTACATGCAGAGGAGCTCAAGCATTCCTAGCACCCCCCACCTCCTCGCCCGTGTCTTTGAAAATGAACTAATAATGTAAAGATGTTTGAGAGGAAGGCCTCAGCAGCTCACTGCCTCCTGGAGAGTGGAGACTCATTTACAGTGTAAATTCATTCTCACCTTTTAACAAACCCTTCTGGTGCTCTTGGAAGACTTGAGCTTCTCTGAAGAAGTTAATTGGGTCCCCACTGCGTGCCCGCAGGCTTACAGGAGACTCACTTCAGCATTTTCTGTGAGAAAATGGGGCCTCAGAGAACTGTTAGTGAGTCAGAAGCTTGAAACTCTAGACATTTAACACTTCCTTTGGAAAACCAATGAGGCAATAGCAGATCCTCTTGTTTGATGTGTTACCTGTTTCTCAGCCTTAATGAATGAGGGAATTAAGAAATTGTGGCAGCTTTCTCTGCTTGTAAGCTAGGAAGACCTGCAGCCTTAGAAGTGGAAATAAGGTCAGTGTGGCCTTGCTGACTTGGTTATTGTGGAATGCTATTTCCACTCATCTTTGGAGCTGATGCCAGATTCCAATTGATTCCAATGGGGGCTCTTTGCTGAGGAGGAAATAGACTAATGGGCAGCCAGACTTATGCCTGATGACTTCTCCCTGAAGCACACGTCTCATAAAAATGCCAGATGTGAGACCATCCTGACAGCTTCATCCACTGCGACTACCAATCCTCGCTGATTCAGCTGCTTTGGCCAATCAGTCAGGAATCCCCTCAATTCCTCATTCTTCCATGTGTAACGTTCCAAAGATGTCCCCTTGTCTGAAAAGATTAGGGCATTCCTGAGAGAGGGGCTCTACGCTCTGATTACAGTTTTGGTATCTTGGGAGCTGTCTTGTTGACCAGAGCTGCCAAACTAAATTTTCTCATCTTCAAACCTCTTCCCCAGAAATAATCAGTCTAGAATTTACCATTGTTTAACTTTGTCCTTCTGAATTTAGGCACATTTACTGGTCCGATGCCAAGAACCAACGAATTGAGGTGGCGAGGCTTGATGGAAGGTACAGAAAGTGGCTGATTACCACCCAGCTGGATCAACCCGCTGCGATTGCTGTGAATCCCAAACTAGGGTGAGTACTTGAAGGAATCTTTTATGTTTGGGATATTCTCTACTTGGTTTTCATAAAATTACACATCTTTAAAGATTTTTTTCCAATTTAGAATGGAATTTATGACTGTTTAAAGAATTATAATATGCGCTGGGATCATATAGGACCAATAATTTCTGAGGGAGAAATTCCTTTGAGAATATACCTGAGAACCTTTCTGGTTACATGAACTCCTTGTCCGAACTTTAAATTCTTTGCAGATTGGGTTCTTTACTTCCTTAATCAAAAGTTTAGTAAGAGTTGTTTTTCCTTTCCTTTGGCAATTTTGAAAAGTAACTCATTCATTGAAATTCAGCTAGGGATTTGCTTGTATTTCATTGCACATAATTAAACATTTATTTCCCAAATATTCAACTACATAAAATAACACATGTACAAATATGTACTATTGATTTATAGAAATGTTCCAATTTGTGGTTTATATGAACATCATCTCAGCATGAGAACCAGTTTTGTCATTTTTCTCTGCATTTCAAGACATTTATTTATTTATAGATCGATTGATATTTAATTATTTAATTGAGCCTCAGAGTAGTAACTTTAAAAAAATTTTTTGAGTAGCCCCAAACACTTCCCCTATTTGGACAAGGCCGGTATGACCCCTCATAGATATGCCAATAATTGTATATGAAACACTACAAGCTATCATGACTTTCATTTTGTTATATTTAATGTTAAATCATGCCCATAGAAACTTAGCAGTGACACTTGAAAATGCTTGCCTGATGAGATTAACCTGCAATGTGGACTTGTCTTCAACATTAGTCTTCCATTCTTGAATCTTACATATGTAATATCTTAAGAGCAAAGAGAAGTTTCTTATCTACTGAAGACTTTACTGAAAAGTATAAAAATATTTTCACTTAGCACACAGGTCTCTGTGAAAAACTGTTGATTGCCCTGTTGGTAATGCTTCATGCTCTGTGCTAGTAGGGAAACCACTAGGGAAGAGGCTGCAATGAAGAAAACTTCTGTTACAGGCTCATGTACTGGACCGACCAGGGGAAAGAATCTAAAATTGAGTCTGCCTGGATGAACGGGGAGCATCGCAGCATCCTGGTTTCCGAGGACCTTGGTTGGCCAACTGGCCTTTCTATTGACTATTTGAACAATGACCGGATCTATTGGAGTGACTCTAAGGAGGATGTCATTGAAACCATAAAATATGATGGGACTGATAGGAGAATCATAATAAATAGAGGTTAGAAATGAGTTAGATTTAATATATAAAATAATTAACATAGTTCTAGTCTCTTTGCCCATTTTCTCAAGAAGGAACCTGATCTTAGAAAATGGTTTATATAATTTCTTAGATACCTGTCCATCAACTCCCAGTTGCTAAATTAAATGCAAATGAATCAACTAGCAGTAATTAAATTCTTCTTTGCTCCTTTTACATAATTTTAAGAAATGCTTCTCCGGTACAGATATTGAAATAATTGAGATTTCTGTGAGCTTGCCCTGAGGCAGTGTTCACAAACAGCCACATCAATCCATGTCTGATCATTTCTAGACTTATTCATATTTGTCATGTGAGATTGTTCATTGTTCACTACTGGAAACATCTAGAAGAAAAGGAGCATTATGTTTTCTTATCCAGACTCTGCAGAGCTGCAGTGGTCCAGTACAGATCACATTTTCCCTAACGAGTGGTGGTCTTATGTTCAAAGGAAAAAATGAAATCTCTGCTCTGCAAATTGTTTTCCAAAGATGAAATCAAATCAGGAACTTGAAAGTGAGCTATTGCCCTGTAATTGGTGTCAGGCAGCATGGATTAATCTCATTTAATTTCTGTCACCTTGATCTCCCAGTGCAGCACTTTCATAGTCACAGACAATCTGCCTGAATGTTCCAGGAGTTTCTAGGCATTGTATTTGGGACTAATTCAATATGAATATCATCAGGCTTGGAAGTTGTGCTGGGGTCTTGTCATTTTAATCACCCTGTTTTGTTTTTCTGCCATGGCTGTCATAAGTAGCAATGAAACCTTACAGTCTGGACATCTTTGAAGACCAAATATACTGGGTATCTAAGGAGAAAGGAGAAGTGTGGAAACAAAATAAATTTGGGCAAGGACAGAAAGAGAAAATGCTGGTCGTGAACCCTTGGCTCACTCAAGTACGGATCTTTCATCAACTCAGATATAATCAGTCAGGTAATCATCAACCTTGAAATAAAATGTTCCTTGTTATCTGGAAACTTCATTTCAAAAGAAAGGCTATAGTATAGACAAGGAGCAGTGGGTAAGAATAAGCTGCTCTCTGGGTGCATTAAAGAGGTATAGGGGGGTGTGGTGGGTTGATGAACCATTTTGACCAAAGAAAGAATATTGGAAGTCAAAGGAAATTGTACAAACCACCAGCAGTAAAAAATAATCAATGTAAAAATATTTGTTTGGCATTATGAATATGTACTTCTGGGCCACAGAATCCAGTAGACATCAGACCACCCCTAATTTGAGTTAATAAGTCACAAAAATGGGTTTTGTGAACATCAGTTTGATTCACCTTTTAAAAAAATTTATCAGTTTTTTTGTTATTCTATTTAGTTACACATGACAGAAGAATGCATTTTGATTCATTGTACACAAATGGAGTACAACTTTTCATTTCTCTGGTTGTACACAATGTAGAGTCACACCATTCGTGTAATCATACATGTACGTAGGGCAATGATGTCCATCTCATTCCACCGTCTTTCCCACCCCTTTGCCCCCACGCCTCCCTTTATTCCCCTCTGCCCAATGCAAAGTTCCTCCATTCTTCCTTATTGCCCCCGCCCCATCCCCCCATTATGTATCAGCATCCACCTATCATAGAAAACATTGTTTTGGGGGGCTGATCTACTCTTAAAGTGGCTGGATCACACTGCTTAGATTATCCCGAGATACATAAGCCTTAGTTTAAAATTGTTGGTCATGTGCATTTCTACCTCCTGCCCTTGGTATTGACTTCTTAGCTCTGGGTCCTGCCTTCTCAGGTTATCTGTATTCTAGTTCATTTTTCAGCATTGTATAGAGCAAGATGAAGATGAGAGGAAAGTTTTGAAATGAGAAGAGGATAATAAATAGCTTTTACTAGGTTCTGTACTTCAGGTTCTCTCCTCAGTAACAGAAATGATAAGTTCAATTCTATCCAACTCAAAGCTCAGAGTCTTTCTGATCTGGGTCAGCACTCAGTATGCCTAGTTCCAGGTTGAATTCTGACAGGGGACTTCCTTTGATCCTTGTATGTGAATCAGTGGTGGAGCCCAAGATCTTCTTTCCTCTTTTCAGTAAAATGAAGCCAAGAAGAAAGTTCTTGGAGGTTTGGGTTGGGAATCTCATCTAGTATATGCTTTGAATATATTATATATTATGATCTGCCCATATCTGGGCAAAGATAAATCTGGGTATAATACTAGTGTCTTGTTGGTCTTCTGAACAATCTCAAGTTGCTTAGCACTGATTATATTTGAAGGTTAGATCATGAATCAGACAGATACCCACTTTGCAAACCTGCCAAGGCAATAGAGGAGATGAGTGGAGCTGATAGACAATGCAAGTGGTACAAAGATGGGATGGAGGACCCGGTGGGGATGGGGTGTCTGCCACTTTGGTGGGGTGGTAGTGTGAATTGAGATGAGTATCCAGGTAACTCATAGTGCTTAGAGACGTTGGGGTGCTGTGGAACCACACCCAGCTGTTGGGCATACCACAGGTTGGAGCATTCATTCTCCTATCATGACCTAACTGCTGTTCTCATCTGCTTTCCAGTGTCCAATCCTTGCAAACAGATCTGCAGCCACCTCTGTCTACTGAGACCTGGAGGATACAGCTGTGCCTGTCCCCAAGGCTCCAACTTTATAACAGGGAGCAACACTGTGTGTGATGCAGGTAGGGGCACTGCTTGGGCAACCATGGGGCCTTCAGGGACCTGAAGAATCCCTGTGTGCTGAGTCCTTTGCAGAACAGAGTCAGATGGGGTAGCTAGAAGGTGGGATGAGAGATGTGGGAAACATGAACAAAGCCGAGTGGACTCCAGGGGCCAAACAACTCGCGTTCCAAGGATTTCTGAGTTTTGCTGAGGTCTGTAGAGATATAGATCCTAAATCTACAGTTGTGTTGCCTTGTAAAGACCTTTTGAAGGGTGAGTTTTTTTCCTCTTTCCTTCACCCAGAGCTGGATTTTTGTTGCTCCTGAATTCAATCAGTCTTACCTGAGTTCAAGGTGAAGAACCGTGTTCCTGAGGTGGGAGGGGTTTATGCAGTGCAGAGGTGAGGGCTAAAGGACATTCACCATTTTTCCCACATGCTCGTTAGAATTTTGACAACTGAAAAATGGTCGTAGTTTGAAAGATACCTTATGGTGTTGGGAAATGAGGGCCAGAATAAGGAAGCAATTTAATTCTTATCCCAAATGCTGTGGATAATCTCTGGACACGATTTTTTTCCAATGACTCTTTTAAATTAAAGAGTTAGTAAGTCATGGTGTCTCTAACTACTTCCTGTGCTTAATAATCACCTTAAAAATCATCCTTAAAAATCATCCTTAAAAAATCAATCCTTTTCAGCATTGATGGCTAACATCCTTGGGGGCTGCCTTCTCCTTTGGACTGATGGGGAAATGAAGAGGCTTAATCGCCTTCTACCACCAGGGGGAGCAAGTGGTTAAACAGGACACTACCCTTTGACTCATCCCAACCAGACTGAAAAGTTGGGCCATTTTGGAGAACAAACTCAGAGACAAAAACCTGCTTCCCTCTTCCTCCCATGCTCATCCCAGCACTGCTGGGGAACTATTGGCAAGATTCCAATATCTTGAGCAATATTTCGAACAAAATTTATTTTATGCTGCAGATGGATCCTTCTGACATTTATTGTAGTTTCACATTGTAGAGGAGGTGTTGTGTAAGTTGTCACCTCATCTGCTACCTTTCTCACTTAAACTTTTTGCCAAGTGGATTATGTTGAGATTCTCATCTAAAACAACTTACACCAAAGTGAGCACATTAATGATGGTATTCATTCCATATGGTCTTGGTGTGGTATATTAATTAATCAGTTCTGTAAGTATTTGTTGAGTGCCCTCTATATGCTAGGCACTGTTCTGAGTACTGGAGAGAACAGAAATGAACACAACAGACAAATCCCCTGCCATCATTAAGTGTGTTTTCTAACAGGACAATAAAAAGATAAACCCATAAACATATAATAGTCAGGTAGGGAAAGTACCATGGAGACAAGAAAGCAGAGTAACAGATGGGCTGAGGTGGGTGGGCTTGCTCTTGCAGACAGGATGTTCAGGAAGGCCTCTCTGGTAAAGGTAACTTTGAGCAGAGACTCAAATTGAAGGGCTGAGCCAGAAGGGTAGTCCAACTCCTTAAATAAAATATACAAAGTATCTATGAAACATCTAAGTATGAGACATTTGATCATGACTGACCTAACATGTACATCCTGGGAATATATGACTGAGCCAGGCTTAGGACCTAGAGTAAGAAGGACTTGTTCCTTACTTTGGGAAGACTTAAAAAAAATAAGATCTCCTGCTCACTGTCCATCAAGTACCTGTGTGTCTGTATCTTTGTGTATATGTGTTGATCAGTTGATCACTGATGCTTTGGAGCCTTTGCTGTAGTTTTGAGGTGTGTCCAAATTAAACTCTCAATTTTAATAGTCATAGAGGAGAATTTTAAAAACTTCAAATGAGAATGTAAATATCTTGAGATTCTTGTACCACGAGGTTCTTTTAACTATTAATACAAGTTCTAGAATTTAGCATCTTTCTACTATCAACTACCTGTTTTCTTTCCACAAAAGGTATATTTCTCTGAAGAGCTTATTATTGATAAGGAAATTCATTTGACTTAGGAGGCAGGTGATAGCTTAACAGGGAGACTGTTAGCTGGCCCACCCCAGCCCCGGCCCTGGACAGATTTGCATGGTGTGGATTTCCTGCTGAGTAGCCCAACTAACACATGCATGGCTTTCCCTCTCTGCAGCCATCGAACTTCCTATCGCCATGCCCCCCCCATGCAGGTGTATGTTCGGAGGAACTTGCTATTTTGATGAGAACAACTACCCCCAATGCAAGTAAGTCTGGATCCTGAGGTCCCAGCCACAAGCCTTTTGTCACCTGGGGGAATTCAAGACCTTAAAGCAGCCCGGAAAACAAGTGTGGGTGCCTTGCTGGTTCACTAATTTTCACACTTTAACCAGCTTGCCCTCCATTGGGGTGACCTCAGAGGACTAAAGCAGTGCTTCTCAAAATATAATAGGCCAGAGAATCATCTGGGGACCTGGTAAAAATGCTCATTCTCATTCACATTCTGCATTTCTAACAAGCTCTGGGGATGCCACATGCTAGGGACCACACTTGGGGAACAAGGAGTTAGAGAAATGGCAACTGCCTCTTTCTTGCTTGCCTGGGATGATGACATTACAGTAGGGGTGTGGGAGAACAGCTGTTAGCAGAGCTGCTTGAGTACAAAGCACCCCTGACATGCAGAAAGACAGGGCCGAAGATTTGGAAAGAAAAAAGCTGTGAGAAGGCTCAAACACAGAGCAGGAGAAATAGATGTGTTTAAAAAGTATTTAATGAAAACATGTCAATGGAAAAGAGACAACTATGGTTTCCATTTTCACTTTCTAGGGAAAAATTCCATAGAGTAGAGAAACCACCCATAGGTTTATTTGATGGGACTGACCCTGTAGTGTCACAGCTACTCCATTGAGAATGAATTTCTAAAGTCAGACCACTGTTCTTTCTGCTCATCATCTCTTGGCAGGATAAATAGAAGTTATGAAGGCAGCATTGTGTGTTCAGCATGTAATTTACTCATTCAGAGCTCTGTCTTCCTCTGGGTGCTTACAAAATTGCAGTGGGCCCTAAGAGGTAACAGGCTAGTGAAGGAGTCTCCTTTTACTTCCAGGTGTTCTAGTGGCTACACCGGAACATATTGTCAACTCGGGCTTTCGAAAGGCATCCCTCCAGGAACAAGTAAGTTTCAAGAGTATGAGCAGCCTGGAAATACTCATGGCTCCTAAAATGAATGCTGTCATTTACTCTTTTTAACCCAGTCTTTGAAGATTTTATGGTTCTAGCCTCCAGCTTCTACTGCTAAGCTTGTTGGTTCTTTTCCTTCTCTGTGTGTTGATATGTTCTCTGCTTCTTCCTTTGACAGCAGCAATGGCTGTGCTGTTGACAATCCTCCTGATCGTCATAGTAGGAGCTCTGGCAATGGTAGGATTTTTCCACTATAGGAAAACTGGCTCCCTTTTGCCTGCTCTGCCCAAGCTGCCAAGGTCAGTTTCATAATGTGAAATAGAAGCCTATATGAACATGACCATATGAATAAATAGGTTTTTAAAAGTACAAAAGCTCATCTATTCCACAGAAAGAAAAAGTAGTAAGGACTTAAAGCAGTCACTTCAAATTGCAACTTCTTTATCAAGTGGTCTCTGAAACTTGATTGACAGATCATGTTCTTAGTCCAGATAGTTGTATCTACTGGTGGGGCCTCATGATGGTCAGGCTAGGGTAGGTGGGTGTGTCACTGTGTGTCCAGGGCTCATGGAAGTGCTCCATGGGTCTCAGATCTCAGAGTTGGGGAATGTGTTTTAATGTTTCCAGGGAAACAAGGGGACTCACTACCATATTTGATATTTGTACATTCAGGGTGGGAATTGCACATTTTGTTTAAGATTTAGCAACGTGAAGGAGGAAAGGAAACTGTTGCATATGTTATATATTTTTCTTTCTTTCTTTTTTTTTT